>CAKAKS010000069.1:12500-27500 GCA_916700875.1 Sebastes aleutianus
GAACCATCATCAGCTGCTAACATCCCAGCAGGTCAGCAAGAGAGTCTGCAGGAACCTCACATGCCGAGTTCTGCCTTCCGAGTCCTACGAGACATCGTCCTCCTCAGAACCGAACCTGGACCTCTGGGTTCTACGAACGCTGGGACTGAAGGACCGAGACACCATCGACACGTCCAGCGACTCCTCGTCCTCGTCAGATACGGCCTCGGTAGTTAGTTTACCGATGCTTCAGTCACCTCTTCCTTCGTCCTCCGAATACACTCTCGACTCCTCGTTCAGCTCTTCAGTCGACCTCTTCTACGCCGACCTCGGTCCACAGCTACTGCCAAAGATCGGCGCAGCAGACAGGACTGTCGGTACGGTGCTGCCGAATGCCGAGAAGCAAACCGCGGTAATCCTGCCAAGTCACCTCAGAACTGCACAACTTTCTCCGGGTCAAAGCTCCGACTTCACTGCCGCCGGGACTGACCGGACGGTATGAAGCTCTGAAGCTGAGATCAGGAGCTTCAACACGTTAACTTCCTTCCATCCTCGACAGAAGAACTGCCCTTCACCCCGTCACCGGACAGAGCCGCGATCTGCTCCGTCACAACCTCAGTCGAGTCCGAACTCTAGAGGGAAAACATTCCGACGTACTGGTCTCCACTGAGCGGCAGCCGGACGCAATCACCGGGACACAATCCGGTTCAGTCCACCTGGAGAACGAGTGCCTTTCTCGCATATCGGTCTTCGAGTCCAGTCCTGAACCAGCTATGGACGCCCGTCCGCCGGCGGCAGGCCGACGAGTCCGTCGGCGAGATCTCAGACGCCACGCAGACGGACAGATTTGGCGTTCAGTATGTCCCTCAGCCCGTCCAGCAGCGTCAAGACCCACAGCTTCCCCCAGGGACAAGCCTTCGTCAGAAAGGACACCGATGGAAGGTGCAACTTCACTTGGGTCCCGACGCAAGGACGATAGGCGGCGCAGAAAGAACCGGATTCTGTGTTGTTGTTGTTGACTGAACAAGCGTCCCGGGCCAAACCTCCAGGACTATAAGTCCATGTTGAACTTTGTTCTGGACCCTCTAAGTGGTTCTGATCACGCAAGCAGGAAAACCAAGGCCTTAAAAGACACTCAGGCAACAATTCATACCGACATATATCTCTTTAAACGGCTCTCAAAGACCTCGACATGATGAGAATGGATGCAAAGACTTTTGCAAAGAAGTTTAGAATATCCTACAGGAGGAATAGAACAATGCTGAACTGTGGTACCGTGAGACTAACCCGTTATTTAGGATTCATATCTAGAACCAAACTGTTGAACATTTTACATTTAGGTAGCCGACTTACAATGAGTGTAATATTAAAGATTAACACTTAAAATGACGTCTATCGACCCTTTTAGTGATGATGTCCATGATGAGGTCCCGGTGTTAGCTGGAGGCTAAACAAAGGAAAGACTGGAGGCTAACTAACGCTAGCAGAGGGCTAAAGTTCCAGATAGTTAACTATAGACATCCAAAGATTTATACGCCCTCAGTTTATCTTTACAGCGCTGACGTTGGCCACCGGCCCATTGGTCAGACGGCTGACTACTTAGCTAGCTTAGCTCTCTAATTCCACCACGCTTCATGAAACACAGAACATGAGGTGAACCAAGTCGTCCCTCATCTGCTGATAGCACGGTGCTATCTACGCCGTGACCAGAGTGTGAGGATGAAGCATCACGTTGTTACTCATCTAGCGACTGGGTTGAGGTTTATATTTAGTTTGACTGTGAAACTGCCACATAACAATATCAGTCATATTGTTATATTACAAAATGTTAATGCAGAACAGGAAGACGGTGCCCACCAAAACGATGACTGCCTCCGAACTAAAGACATCTGAACTGCTCTTCGTGGGTTATTAGGATAGAAGAATCGGGGAAACGACAGATGTTGTGTTACCTTAAATACAAATGTTAATGTTAAAGGCTGCCACTGATTGGTTGGAGGGTGGCGTCCAGACGAAGGACGTTTAGTTTGAATGTTGCTCACTGCCGTTGTTGTTAACCCCTGTTTTCAGATCAACAGCTAACTCGTAACAAATGACTCGTATGTTATATATGCTGATGTGAGCGTCACAGATGTTTGCTCTTAAAGCAACAACAACAAGTCAGAAGCAACGGAGACACATTGAAGTTAATAAATGTCTCCAACAGGCTGTAATGTTTTTATATTGACGTGTACAGAATGTAATACAAACTGTTGACTAACAGAAGAAAACCTGATTCACATTCACTGTCTGAGTCGTCTGTTTGTTTTACGACCTCGTCTCCTAAATATCACCGTCACAAACCAACACTTCACTTTGATAAATATGTTTTAAGATTAATAATATTAACACGTCCCTTTTCAACCTTCAGCTCTCTTTTTCAGTATTTATTTATTTACATTTTTCCTGAATCTTAATCTTTGAGTGCCGAAACATTAGAGACTTTAATGAGACTTTAATCAGGCTTAAATGGCCTTGTAAAGGAAATTCAGAGATTTGTTTCTAAACACAAAATTATTACTGAATAACATGTTGCAAAGACTGAACGTTGTAGTACTGGATTTGTGGAGTTAGACCGTGATCAGTAAACCAAACTCGATGTGTTGTCCCTGCTGAATATTAGGGCTTTTATTGTGAAAGGTAAGAACAGAAGGAGTCGATCTGGTTCTGCCTTTGTCAAGTCGAAAAGAGTAATAAATATAAAAATAAATAAATATTCCGCCTAAATCTTGATTCGCAATTTTCCCTGTTGAGCGTAGCTTGACAAAGATGGCCGAGAAATGTCCAAAAAGTCAGAAAAGTGTCTGAAAAATGTAAAAAAAAAATATCCCAAAAATAAAAAAAAAAAGTAAAAAAAGTCCGAAACAATATACGAAAAATGTAAAAATAAATAAATAAAGAATGAGGTGTTGGTACACTAAAATAAACCAACAATCAGACCTGCAGACAGAACTATAGACTGTATTCTACATAGAATAAATAATGCTGCCAACGACGTACCGTCCACCTGGACTTGAGGATGAACCGACTAGTTCTGGACAAAAGTCACTGTGACATCACAAAACACGTCCGGTTTTCAAAATAAAGTGTTAAAAAAGGAACTGTACATACAAAAATACATCTATGGAAATAAGACTGATGGATTATATTCACCATAAGTATAAAACATTACATTATTTATGTTATTATTGCGTTAACTTTCACAGCCCTAACACATTTCTTTGTACAATTTTCTGACATTTTTTTAAACTTTTTTTTTTTTGAACATTTGTTGGACATTTTCTGACATCTTTTGTTTATTTCTTTTACTTTTTTCGGATATTTTCACACAAAACACGTCCGGGTTTTCAAAATAAGGTGTTAACAAAGGGAACTGTATATACAAAAACACATCTATGGAAATCAGATTGATGGATTATATTCACCAGAAGTATAAAACATTATAAATTAAAAGAAAACACTGCTAACCTGTGAGGGAAATGTCTTATTCTTTGATTTTTTTTGGGGGGGTTGCTGGATAATAAATGTAATCAATAATTCCTGACAATGATCCTGATCTATTTGACTTCAGGACGTCTCTGACTACACACATGTTGAAAATCAAACATCTTTACTGGATCATTTAGAGATTTTCAAAGTAAAAGACTCTAGAAGTGGATGATTCATCTTGTTCCCTTCATGGTCTAGAGGTAAACAAGATAACACAAATAACAATAAATCGTTAATATTAAATCGCAATACTTAAAAAACTCAATACATATTGAATCGGTGCCCGAGTATGGTGATAGTACTGAATCAGGAGGTGAGTCGTCCTGCAGCTGCCAAAACAACATTTCATGATCTGGATTTCAGAGTTTCAGAGTCGTGTTCAGGCCGGCTGAGTAAATCAGGACGTGTTAAAGTTTGACAGCGTCCTCGGTCTTTAGCTCAGTTACCAGTTAAACCAGTCTGACCATCGTCAGCTCCTCAGGAACAAAGGGAGGCCGGCGGCTCCCTGGAGACCTCCTCCTCCTTCTCCTCCTCCTCCTCCTCCTCCTCCTCTTCCTCTTCCTCTTCCTCTTCCTCCTCCTCCTCCTCCTCCTCCTCCTCCTCCTCCTCCACCCTGATCCGCCTCCACAGGTAAAGATGGTGGTTTCTCCTCCCTAGGGGTTCCCAACTCAGGCTCCCGGCCCGGCCCCGGGTCCCCTGAGAGCGATCGGGGGGCCGAGGGAAAGTTGGTAGCGAGCGGTTGTCCGCGGCGCCGACCGAGTGGTCTATCTCTAATGACAAGGTAAGACGGGCTGCAGATGTCCGACAGATTGAGGCTCTTTCAGGGCGGCGAGGCCCCGTAAGTCTGGCAGGAATGTGAAAGGAGGGCCGGCCCGGATCACAGGCTCCGTTGGTGTCGGACAGGGAAAGGGGTCATTAAAGAGGCCGGCCGGCTGAAACTCGATCCGCCCGGCTGATCGGGGGAACGGCCTCGCCGCCACGTTCTCGCAGAACCCGACAGCTTGTCTCACCTCATCAGATAATGAGCCCACGGCGCTCCCAGAGAGTCTCCACTTGTTTCAGTTTCCTGAAGGCAGCCGGAGCTCAGGGTGTCCCACCGCAGTCAGAGGAATACTTCTACTACTGCATAAGGTACTTAATGAAGTACTTCATAGTGTCAGAGCTGGTACATAAAGTACTTAATGAAGTACTTCATAGAGTCAGAGCTAGTACATAAAGTACTTAATGAAGTACTTCATAGTGTCAGAGCTAGTACATAAGTACTTAATGAAGTACTTCATAGTGTCAGAGCTGGTACATAAAGTACTTAATGAAGTACTTCATAGAGTCAGAGCTAGTACATAAAGTACTTAATGAAGTACTTCATAGTGTCAGAGCTAGTACATAAAGTACTTAATGAAGTACTTCATATTGTCAGAGTTGGCGTTAGACCCAAAACTCTCTTCACTAAACAACAACTTTTTCTACTTTAATCTCAACGCATCGATTAGTGTTTCCAACTTGGGATTGTCCTGTCGTTGTCGTTGTCGTCGTCGTCGTCGTCGCCTACGCCTCGTCGTCGTCACCTACGTCTTGTCGTCGTTGTCGTCGCCTACATCCCATTGTTGTCGTTGTCGTCGCCTACGTCCTGCCTTCGCCGTTGTTGTCACCTACGTCCTGTCGTCGTTGTCGTCGCCTACGTCCCATTGCTGTCGTCATCGTCGCCTACGTCCTGTCGTCGTTGCCTACGTCCTGTCGTCGTCGTTGTCGTCGCCTACGTCCCGTCGCCTACGTCCCATCATCGTCGCCTACGTCCCGTCATTGTCGGCCATGTCCCGTCGTCGTCGTTGCCTACGTCCTGTCATCGCCTACGTCCTGTCATCGCCTACATCCTGTCGTCGTCGTTGCCTACATCCTGTCATCGCCTACGTCCTGTCATCGCCTACATCCTGTCGTCGTCGTTGTCGTCGCCTACGTCCTGTCATCGCCTACATCCTGTCGTCGTCGTTGCCTACGTCCTGTCATCGCCTACGTCCTGTCATCGCCTACGTCTTGTCATCGCCTACGTCTTGTCATCGCCTACGTCTTGTCGTCGTCGCCTACATCCTGGCATCGCCGTCGTTGCCTACGTCCTGTCGTCTTTGCCTACGTCCTGTCGATGTCATTGTCATCACCTATGTCCTGTCGTCGTCGTCATCGTCTCCAACATCCTGTAGTTGTCGTTGTTGTCGCCTACGTCCTGTCGTCTTTGCCTAAGTCCTGTCGTCGTCGTTGTCGCCTATGTCCTGTCGTCGTCGTTGTTATCACCTATGTCCTGTCGTCGTCGTTGCCGTTGCCTACGTCCTGTCGTTGTCGCCTACATCCTGTCGTCTCTGTTGTTGTCACCTACGTCCTGTCGTCTTGCCTACGTCCTGTCGTCGTCGTTGCCTATGTCCTGTCGTCGTTGTTGCCGTTGCCTACGTCCTGTCGTTGTCGCCTACATCCTGTCGTCTCTGTTGTTGTCACCTACGTCCTGTCGTCTTTGCCTACGTCCTGTCGTCGTCGTTGTCGCCTATGTCCTGTCGTTGTTGTTGTTGTCGCCTACGTCCTGTCGTCTTTGCCTAAGTCCTGTCGTCGTCGTTGTCGCCTATGTCCTGTCGTTGTCGTTGTCATCACCTATGTCCTGTCGTCGTCGTTGCGTTGCCTACGTCCTGTCGTTGTCGCCTACATCCTGTCGTCTCTGTTGTTGTCACCTACGTCCTGTCGTCTTTGCCTACGTCCTGTCGTCGTCGTTGTCGCCTATGTCCTGTCGTTGTTGTGTTGTCGCCTACATCCTGTCGTCGCCGTTGTCGCCTACGTCCTGTCGTCGTCGTTGTCGCCTATGTCCTGTCGTTGTTGTCGCCTACATCCTGTCGTCGCCGTTGTCGCCTACGTCCTGTCGTCGTCGTTGTCGCCTACGTCCTGTCGTCGTCGTTGTCGCCTATGTCCTGTCGTTGTTGTTGTTGTCGCCTATGTCCTGTCGTCGTTGTCGCCTACATCTTGTCGTCGCCGTTGTCATCACCTACGTCCTGTCGTCGCCTACGTCCTGTCGTCATCGCCTACGTCCTGTCGTCGCCGTTGTTGTCCTCTACGTCCTGTCGTCATCGTCGCCTACGTCCTGTCGTCATCGCCTACGTCCTGTCGTCGTCGTTGTTGTCCTCTACGTCCTGTCGTCATCGTCACCACCTACTTGAGTAAATGTACTTAGTTACTTTCCACCACTGCAAACTTAAACATCCAAATATGAAGAATTACAACACGATCGGGAGAAAGAAACTTGTTTGTAACTGCAGCCGCTCTCTGCTTCAAAACAGAACACCAGCCATGCATCTGTGTGTGTGTCTGTGTGTGTGTGTGTGTGTGTGTGTGTTATTGATTAGTCTCTAACAGTATTTAGATGTTTGATGAGGGAACCTTCACAGAAATATGCATCCATTTACACTCTCAGAGTTACAGATTGACCGAGTGTTCGCTGTGTCTCCTCTCTAATTGGTTTTAGGTAATACGTCATGTATAAGTGTGTGGATGCTGCTGACCTTTGACCTCTGACCAGTGAGGGAGAACACCAGCAGCAGAGAGGAGAGGAAGTGAAGGTCTGCATTTGTTCCACAGAACCATCTGTATTGTGATTTTTAAATATTGTGATGAATTATTCTGATTTATTGTGATTGTTGTTATCTTGTTTACCTCTAGACCATGAAGGGAACAAGATGAATCATCCACTTCTAGAGTCTTTTACTTTGAAAATCTCTAAATGAATCCAGTAAAAATGTTTGATTTTCAGCATGTACAGGACTGTCTCAGAAAATTAGAATATTGTGATAAAGTTCTTTATTTTCTGTAATGCAATTAAAAAAACAAAAATGTCATGCATTCTGGATTCATTACAAATCAACTGAAATATTGCAAGCCTTTTATTCTTTTAATATTGCTGATTATGGCTTACAGCTTAAGAAAACACAAATATCCTATCTCTAAATATTAGAATATTTCCTCAGACCAAGTAAAAAAAAAGATTGATAACAGTAAAACAAAATCAAACATTTGAAAATGTCCATTAATGCACTCAGTACTTGGTTGGGAATCCTTTTGCACGGATTACAGCATCAATGCGGCGTGGCATGGAGGCAATCAGCCTGTGGCATTGCTGAGGTGTTATGGATGCCCATGATGCTTCAATAGCGGCCTTTAGCTCATTTGCATTGTTGGGTCTGGTGTCTTTCAGCTTCCTCTTCACAATACCCCACAAATTCTCTATGGGGTTCAGGTCAGGGGAATTGGCAGGCCAATCGAGGACAGTAATGCCATGGGCAGTACACCAGTTACTGGTGGTTCTGGCACTGTGGGCAGGTGCCAGATCATGCTGGAAAATGAAATCCTCATCTCCATAGAGCTTTTCAGCAGACGGAAGCATGTAGTGCTCTAAAATCTCTTGGTACACAGCTGCATTTACTCTGGACTTGATGAAACACAGTGGACCAACACCAGCAGCTGACATGGCTCCCCAAACCATCACTGACTGTGGGAACTTCACACTGGATTTCAAGCAACTTGGATTTTGCTCCTCTCCAGCCTTTCTCCAGACTCTGGCGCCTTGACTTCCAAATGAAATACAACACTTGCTTTCGTCTGAAAAGAGGACTTTGGACCACTCTGCAACTGTCCGGTGCTTCTTTTCCATAGCCCAAGTCAGACGCTTCTTCCGTTGTCTTGAGTTCAGAAGTGGCTTGACCATGGGAATACGGCTATTGTAGCCCATTTCCCGGACACGTCTGTGAACAGTGGCTTTTGATACCTGGACTCCAGCTTCAGTCCACTGTCTTTGAAGCTCCCCCAAATTCTGGAAGCGACTCTTCTTCACAATGCTGTTAAGGCTGCGGTCATCTCTCTTGGTTGTGCAGCGTTTCCTGCCACATTTCCCCCTTCCAACAGACTTTTTGTGGATGTGCTTTGACACTGCACTCAGTGAACAGCTTGCTCTTTGAGAAATTTCTTTTTGTGTCTTACCCTCCTGATGGAGGGTGTCAATGATGGTCCTCTGGACAGCAGTCAGATCAGCAGTCTTCCCCATACTTGTGATTTAGTTTACTGAACCAAGCTGAGTGTTTTTCAAGGCTCAGGAAACCCTTGCAGGTGTTTCGAGTTAATTAGACGATTCAAGTGATTAGTTGAATACCCTACTAGTATACTTTTTCATGATATTCTAATATTTAGGGATAGGATATTTGTGTTTTCTTAAGCTGTAAGCCATAATCAGCAATATTAAAAGAATAAAAGGCTTGCAATATTTCAGTTGATTTGTAATGAATCCAGAATGCATGACATTTTTGTTTTTTTAATTGCATTACAGAAAATAAAGAACTTTATCACAATATTCTAATTTTCTGAGACAGTCCTGTATGTAGTCAGAGACGTCCTGAAGTCAAATAGATCAGGATCATTGTCAGGAATTATTGATTATCCAGCAACCCAGAAATCAAAGAATAAAGACATTTCCCTCACAGATTAGTGGGATTTACTTTTTAATTTATAATGTTTTATACTTCTGGTGAATATAATCCATCAATCTGATTTCCATAGATGTATTTTGTATATACAGTTCACTTTGTTAACACCTTATTTTGAAAAGCGGACGTAGTCCCACGTGTCTACTTCCTGTAACATCTCCAAGGTGGTCTCTAGCTCTCCCGTCAGCTCCGTTCTCTTTATCCATCATGGTCAGCTCCATCGGGCCGTTGTCAGTATCTGGGTGCTCTACAGTCGTAGCGTCGGCCCGTTTGACCACGGAGACGAGAGTGACGGCCGGCTCCACCGCCACGTTACCGCCGTACCATAACGTTACCGCCATAACGTTACCACCATACCATAACATTTCCTGCTAACTATTTCACACTTTTGTTTTCAGATAATTTTCAGCCTTTTTTCAGACATATTTAAGACTTTTTTTAGGACATTTTTTGGGCCATATTTCAGACATACTTTGGCATTATTTCAGCTTTTTTCAGCCTTTGTTCGGACTTATTTTAGCCTTTTTTAGACGTTAGCATGCAGCTTTAGCTCTGCTCTGTCTAGCTCTGCTTTTCCTGTCAATGTGTGAAACCCAAAGTGTTTCCATCCTTTACTGGATGTGTAGTGTTTACCACGCTGGATTTAACATGGGAGGGTGCAGCTCGTATCCACGACTACCCTCCAACGTTTTAGACTCTCTGAGGTTTGTTTTGGTTGACGGATACGGAACGGATATGACGTCACGTTACTCAGACTACCACAATAAAAGCTGTAACTTCCTTCTACCTCCACATAGACTCAGATGAAGCAGATAGATCCATTCTGATGTTAAAACATCTGTTTAGAAGTCATGAAATAAAACATTGGGATACATAAGTTAACAGATGTTTTCCCTGCCCCTTCAGGAACCAACAGACTGTCAGAGAGCATCATGGACTGTTACCATGGTGATTAGAGGATATGAAGCTCAGAGGAAACGCACGGTATCTGTGTGTGTGTGTGTGTGTGTGTGTGTTAATGGTTAATGAGTCTTTATGGCGTTCTGTGTGATGATGAGTAACTTTATACCAACATACTAACGGCTGCAGTCTCCTGCTCAACAATTAACCCAAAGAGTGCTTCCACACACACACACGCACGCACGCACGCACACACACACACACAATCTTAAAGTGGAAATGTCTGTAAAGGGGAGACTCGTGGGTACCCATAGAACCCATTTACATTCACACATCTGGAGGTCAGAGGTCAAGGGACCCCTTTCTAAATGGACATGACAGTTTTTCCTCTCCAACATGTAGTGTTAGTTTGGAGTGTTATTTAACTCCTTCATGACCAGCTAGTCTGACCTGGTTGGTACCGATGGATTCATCAGGTTTTCTGTCTGTTCCAACTTAAAAATCGCAAGTTGCGTTAATACATTAGTGGAGTTAAAACGAATTTGCGTTAACGTGTTATTATTGCGTTAACTTTGACAGTCCTAACCCATTTATTTTTTTGACTTTTTTTCGGACAATTAGTAGACATTTTTGGGGACCTTTTTTTCAGACTTTTTTCTGGCATTTTTCTAAACTTTTTTTTCTGACATTTGTCGGAGATTTTATTTTATTTTTTTGTATATTTCAACAACATTTTTTCGGATACTTTTAGGACTTTTTCAGCCTTTATTCAGACATTTTTGGGATATTTTTTCAGACTTTTTTTTCGGGCATTGTTTCTTTTTTAACTTTTTTTTTTACATTTTTCGAACTTTCTTTCAGACATTTGTTGGACTTTTTCCAGACTTCTTTTTTTTACATTTTTCAGACATTTTTCGGACATGTCAGAATAGTATTATAAAGTGTTGCTGTTTAGGTAAATAAAGTTCCTGCTACCTTTCGTCAGAGCCGTTATTCTACTGTCAGCATGTAGAGTTGTGTGAAACAGACTCTGGATCAGCTGTTATTATTGACTTCTGTCTTGTTTAAGGTTTCATATGATATCTGTAGCTTCACTCTGCTCGCCTGTTAGAGCCTCTGAAAGACAGTACAGTCAGTCGGGATGGGGGGGGGGCTCAGGGGGTTAATCATTTAGCACCGGGTTTCGGTTCCCTTCCCCTAACAACCAGGCCCGGTTTATAGAAAATGTCGATAAGAAAGCAGAAAGAACACAAAGAGCTAAAATCAGTTAATATAAAGAAGAGGAAGCGCTGAGCGGTGGACTTTCTATCAGAGGATCAAATAACGGCGGTCGCGTGTTCTAAGTGTGTGTGGAATGTAAGTCCACACACAATACCTGTGTACTGGCACAACGACACACACACGCACACGCACACGCACACGCACAGTGGTCTGATATAACTAACTAACAGTTATAATTAATAACCAGTAGAAGAACCAGTAACACCAGTAGAACCAGTAGAACCAATAACACCAGTAGAACCAGTAGAACCAGTAGAACCAATAGAACCAATAACACCAGTAGAACCAGTAGAACCAGTAGAACCAATAACACCAGTAGAACCAGTAGAACCAGTTGAACCAGTTGAACCACTTGAACCAGTAGAACCAGTAACACCAGTAGAACCAGTAGAACCAGTTGAACCACTTGAACCAGTAGAACCAGTAGAACCAATAACACCAGTAGAACCAGTTGAACCAGTTGAACCAGTTGAACCACTTGAACCAGTAGAACCAATAACACCAGTAGAACCAGTAGAACCAGTAGAACCAGTTGAACCAGTTGAACCACTTGAACCAGTAGAACCAGTAACACCAGTAGAACCAGTAGAACCAGAGAACAGCAGGCTGGGTAACACACAAACATCTCAACTGTTGAATCTGAATCCAGCTCTGATGTCATCATGTGGTCACATAACGGTCAAATGATGAAGACTGAGGTCCTCTTCCTCTCTCAGTCCTCATCACCATAAAACATTAATATTACAATGTTCATAAACATCTGAATACTCCTCCGCCGTAGAAACGGGTTCATAGATCAGCGTCTTTGTTGACCTCTAACCATTCGGACCTCTTCTTTAGGGGGTTCAGAGGGTCTTTAGGGGGTCTTTAGGGAGTACAGGGGGTCTTTAGGGGGTCTTTAGGGAGTACAGGGGGTCTTTAGGGAGTTCAGAGGGTCTTTAGGGGGTCCAGGGGGTCTTTAGGGGGTTCAGGGGGTCTTTAGGGGGGTTCAGAGGGTCTTTAAGGGGTACAGGGGGTCTTTAGGTGGTCCGGGGGGTCTTTAGGTGGTCCAGGGGGTCTTTAGGGGGTCCAGGGGGTCTTTAGGGGGGTTCAGAGGGTCTTTAGGGGGTTCAGGGGGTCTTTAGGTGGGTCCAGGGGGTTCAGAGGGTCTTTAGGGGGTTCAGGGGGTCTTTAGGGGGTTCAGAGGGTCTTTAGGGGGTTCAGGGGGTCTTTAGGGAGTTCAGAGGGTCTTTAGGGGGTTCAGGGGGTCTTTAGGGGGTTCAGAGGGTCTTTAGGGAGTTCAGAGGGTCTTTAGGGGGGTTCAGAGGGTCTTTAGGGGGTTCAGGGGGTCTTTAGGGAGTTCAGAGGGTCTTTAGGGGGTTCAGGGGGTCTTTAGGGGGTGCAGGGGATCTTTAGGGGGAGATAGCAGGTCAACAGTCGATGTCACATAGAAGTGATGAACATCATCTGAAAGCTGGAACCTGGAGATCAATCTGAGTAGATGGTGGTCATCCTCAGGCTCTGTTATGTCTCTTAAGTTGTTTTTGGGGTTGATTCCATTTGTTCCACAGATTTGGTGCTAAATTTAACCATTTCTTTACCTCTTGAGAATTGATAAAAATGATCAATAATCCCTCCAGAATACCTCATTTAGACCGCGAGACCTCGAGGAACACCATAGAAGAAGACATGCTGTGATTTGGGATAAAAAACTTTTGACATTTGGAGATTTCTGCAAGAATTGCATTTTTTAGCGATCCGCAGTGAGCATTCTGTTGTGTAAAATCCAGCTATTTGGGTCAGTATCGGCCCAATATCCGATCCGGTATCGGTGCATCCGTACTACTAGACGGTCAGAGCACCTGACATATAGAGAGAGAAAGTCTGCGTAGGGAGGAGGTCGGGGTGGATGGTGGGTCTAAACACAACCAGACTTTCACCAGGAGACCACTGTTGGTGCCCCGTGTGAGTCAACGTTGATTTATTTGTCACCTAACTTCCGTACTTCAGTGACGACACTTCTGGATTTATTTGAACCCAAACCACCATCCTTACCTGAACCCAACTAAGGAGTTTTGTTGCTTAAACCTAACCAAGTCAATCTATTGATAAACCTAAGTTTTATTTTGAAAGACAGGAGAGGAAACGTGCGTCACATGATGCTGAACATTCGCAGGAAAACACGAAAAATTAGGAATAAGTTATAGCAAAAAATCCTGGAACTGTTGACTGAGGAAACGCTGGAGGGAGCAGAATTTAACCATTAAGACTTCATAGTAAATACTAACTATAGTACTGTAGTACTGCTGTAGTACTGCTGTAGTACTGCTGTAGTACTGCTGTAGTACTACTGTAGTACTACTGTAGTACTGTTCATAGTACACAGTCAGTTGTTTTCTGTCTGGTAAACACACACACTCTAATAAGCTGTTATTGATCCATTGTTGTTGCACACACACACTTTAAGTGCTTTAATCTACTCGACCATTATCCTATTGATCCACACACACACACACGCACACACAAGCACACACACAGAAGATGGCCGATGCTCTGATCAGATGTGAATAATTACAGTTTCCTCCAACGAGGACGTTTCAGTTCCGTTTGTTTCTTACAGAGACACTAGCGGCCTGGTTATTCTAAACCTGGTGGAGGTGAAGTACGGACCATTACATGTTGGAGCAGATGGTCTCAGCTGGAGATCTGCTCTCTCCTTCTACTTTTTAATTTTCTATTTGAAAATGTGCGAAATTAAATATATTAAAGCTGCAGTGGGTAGAAGTGGAGAAATCAAACAGCCTCAACCACCAGACGGGACGTCCTCACAGAGACAGAGAGTTCAGTGGTGAAACGGTGACACCTGCTGATTCACTCAGTCACTAAATAAATATATATATATTTATATAAATAAATAAATGACTGGATATATACATACATATACCATTAAATGTACCAAAAATAATATTTAAAATAAATGAGGTTATTAATTAATTGATAAAAATAAAATGTGACATAAATGTATATTTCTGTTTTAATTTGCTTCTTTATTTGTTTACCTGTGTATTAATTTCCCAACCGATCTATTCTTCAATTTAACTTTCCCTTTTCATTTATTTATTTTTATTAATTTATTTTATTTATTTATTTTATTTATTTATTTGAAATTTATTTCAATCTTCATTATATTCTATGCATTTATTTATTTCTGCAATTTAATAAGGAATGTATAAATGTTAAAATAAATTTAAAATACATTAAAAAAAATTTAAAAATGAAATGTTAATTAAAAAAAATAAATAAATGGGAAAATTAAGTCGAAGAGTAGATAGGGGAATTAATACACAGGTAAATAAATAAAGAAGCAAATTAAAACAGAAATATCAATTAATGTCACATTTTATCAATTAATTAATGCCTACATTTATTTTTATTATTATTTTTGGTACATTTAATGGCATATTTATTTATTTATTTATTTATCGAGTCATTTATTTATTTATTTATTTGGCAGGTTGCGTCCTCCATAGCGATCAGCTTTCCTTCATGTTCCCCCTACATCACATCTCACTGGTGGGATTTGATTTCAAAATAAAACTCTGAATCTGAACGTCCTGTCTCATACTGTGAACAGTCGTCAGTCAGTGGCCCGGCAGCAGGGACCGGCTGAAGGTGAAATCAAACGCCCCTCATAACCAATAAAAGGAAGTCATAAAAACCTCCAAATTAAAACAATAAAAGCCTCTCCTTCCTGCCGGCAGCTCGTAAATCAACACAATAAAAGCAGCTTTAAATTTAAATATCTACTTACGTTTGTTGACGGGTCTCT
>CAKAKS010000069.1:30000-35000 GCA_916700875.1 Sebastes aleutianus
CCATCTTGTTTTTTGGTTGTAGCCATCTTGGTTTTTGGCCGTCACCATCTTGGTTTTTAGCCGTCGCCATCTTGGTTTTTGGCCGTCGCCATTTTGTTTTTGGTTGTCGCCATCTTGTTTTTTGGCCGTCGCCATCTTGGTTTTTGGTTGTCGCCATCTTGTTTTTTTTGGCCGTCACCATCTTGGTTTTTGGCCGTCGCCATCTTGTTTTTTTTGGCCGTCACCATCTTGTTTTTTTTGGCCGTCACCATCTTGTTTTTTTGGGCCGTCGCCATCTTGTTTTTTTTGGCCGTCACCATCTTGTTTTTTTTGGCCGTCACCATCTTGTTTTTTTTGGCCGTCACCATCTTGTTTTTTTTGGCCGTCACCATCTTGTTTTTTTGGGCCGTCACCATCTTGTTTTTTTTGGCCGTCACCATCTTGTTTTTTTGGGCCGTCGCCATCTTGTTTTTTTTGGCCGTCACCATCTTGTTTTTTTTGGCCGTCACCATCTTGTTTTTTTGGGCCGTCGCCATCTTGTTTTTTTTGGCCGTCACCATCTTGGTTTTTAGCCGTCGCCATCTTATTCTATGAAAACTGGTGTTAGTATTATTTTTTTAGTTTTTATTTTATTTAACAATTTCTCGTACAACATGGCTTAAAGATCTTTACATCAGACAAGTACGATCAGATTCAGACAAAAATAAGAAAAATAAATAAAACAATCCTAGAGGAGCTGATTAAAGAAAAACCTAAAACAGACTACACAGCATCTAAAATAGAGATGAGTGATTAAATGCACAGATCGTATATTAGAAATCACAGTTAATAAAGTTTGATTGATACTAAACAGCATCATGATATAAAATAAGGCATTTCTCAGTTATCTCATTATTAAAGGTGAATTTTATTTCATTAAAGGACGTCGCTTCGTCTCTTCAGTTCCGTCTTTCATGTTCGCAGCTTCATGTCATGAGATGATGTCATCACCTGCTAATAATGGCTCCGACGCTGCGTTCAGGTCTGTCGGGACATCGTGAAGCGAGGTTACACGGGATAAAACGATCGACTGTCTTTCGCCCAAAACGCCCCACGTCTGGCGGGTCGGGTTATACACCGGCTGATATAGGGTCGTCTGAACCCGTCATTAGTTCTGTATTTTCTCTTAATGTTCATGTTTTCCCATTTTTTCTATGTGACCTGAATGCAGCATCACTTACAGTCTGAACCAAAGGCTCCGCTGGGTTCCAGAGTCGGGGCGGAGCCTTTAACAACAAGCCCCTCCCCTGTTCCTGATGACATCACTCCGTCCTGGAGCCAATCATCTGCAGGCAGGTGGGGAGGGCGGAGTCAGGGGCGGGGTCTGAGGCCAGGTGAGGGGCGGGGTCATGGGTGGAGTTTGGCGTTGGGGCGGGGTCATTGGTGGAGTTTGGCGTTGGGGCGGGGTCATTGGTGGAGTTTGGCGTTGGGGCGGGGTCATGGGTGGAGTCTGGCGTTGGGGCGGGGTCATGGGTGGAGTCTGGCGTTGGGGCGGGGTCATGGTTGGAGTCTGGCGTCGGGGCGGGGTCATTGGTGGAGTTTGGCGTTGGGGCGGGGTCATGGGTGGAGTCTGGCGTAGGGGCGGGGTCATGGGTGGAGTTTGGCGTTGGGGCGGGGTCATGGGTGGAGTCTGGCGTTGGGGCGGGGTCATGGGTGGAGTCTGGCGTTGGGGCGGGGTCATGGTTGGAGTCTGGCGTCGGGGCGGGGTCATTGGTGGAGTTTGGCGTTGGGGCGGGGTCATGGGTGGAGTCTGGCGTTGGGGCGGGGTCATGGGTGGAGTCTGGCGTTGGGGCGGGGTCATTGGTGGAGTTTGGCGTCGGGGCGGGGTCATGGGTGGAGTCTGGCGTCGGGGCGGGGTCATGGCTGGAGTCTGGCGTTGGGGCGGGGTCTGTTTCAGGTACCGGGTCCGACCGAATCTCAGTCGTGTCATGTGACACCTGCTGCATCTCTCCTGTTAGCCCCGCCCCTATGTCCTCCACCTGACCAGTAAACCCGGCGCACCCTGAGCAGCTGGTGCTGTGCTGTGACCACCCCCCCCTCTTCACTCTGCCCCGCCCTCTGGGTGGCGCCCGCCTGGTTCTGCGGCTCTGATTGGCTCCGTCTTTCTGCTTGTGGATCCGTTGAACTCTCTGAAGCGCCATGGCGGCCAGGTCCGAGTGAGACGACGTGCTGTCGATCAACCTCCGGCCCATAGCGAGCGGCCGGACGGGCAGCGCCAGCCTCAGTCTCAGCCAGAAGCGTGATCGCCGTGGTTCGGACTGACTCCCTCGCCACGTCACGGTGGTGGCGGCGGCCTGCCGGAGCTGAGCCACCTCCACGTAGGGCAATTTACTGATGGAGCGGTAAACTACGGCAACGACGGAGGCCCGGTGGCCATGTTGGAGGTACAGACCCAGACGACACTCCAGGAGGCTGAAGCTCTTTTCTGCCAGGAAGTTGGGGCTGAGGACGAAGACGAGGCGCCGGCTACGCTGCATCGAGTGAAGGATGGCGTCCGACAGGTCTGACGGAGGACAAACAGGAAGTCAGGAACTACAGCTGGTAAGATTAAACACAATATATACTGATGTATCAGAGCCGTGGTCGGGGCCATAGATTCTAACTTACTGATATTTCAGAGCCGTGGTCGGGGCCGTAGATTCTAACTTACTGATATTTCAGAGCCGTGGTCGGGGCCGTAGATTCTAACTTACTGATATTTCAGAGCCGTGGTCGGGGCCGTAGATTCTAACTTACTGATATTTCAGAGCCGTGGTCGGGGCCGTAGATTCTAACTTACTGATATTTCAGAGTCGTGGTCGGGGCCGTAGATTCTAACTTACTGATATTTCAGAGCCGTGGTCGGGGCTTTAGATTCTAACTTACTGATACTTCAGAGTCGTGGTCGGGGCCATAGATTCTAACTTACTGATATTTCAGAGCCGTGGTCGGGGCTATAGATTCTAACTTACTGATTGTTTTCAAGTGTGGAATGAGCTTTTTACTACTACTGCGTCAGCTGGCTAATTTGGGGTATTTATTTGGTGTTTTGCATTTTACACTCCCAAGTCGTAAAAACAGGAGGTTTTCCTGGTCTTCTACGGACGTTATGTAAAATAAGATAATTTCAGCATGTTGCACCAGAATGAACCAGAGAAGACGCTGGACCACTCCGGGGTGAGGGTTTGTGTTGTGGTGAGTTTTAGACCTCTGGAATAAATCTGTGATTTCATATTAAACTTCTGGAGATTTTCAACCACATGTGCATTATGAAGTGAACTACATGCTCGTGTGTATTTGTGCAAATGGAAGACATGAAATGAATGAAGATGATGACAAACCATTAGATGAACAATTTTAGTTTATTAAACAAAAATAGATGAAATACTGTAAACTGCTAAAATACAAAGTTAAGAGCGTGACAAAGTGCAGGATGCGTTCTCCCGTTACAATACTGTTCTGTTTCAAAAGTGTTAAAGATGAATAGTCTCTTTTTTATAGAAAAATATAACTTGATTTATTGTAGATATACTGAATGAATAAAAGTGGAAACAAAATACAAAATACAGAAAGTGCAGCGTCAACAGCAGCTAGCCGTGAGCCGTTAGCTGCTGTTAGCAGAAGGCTAATCTATTAGCAACCCTTTCTCTCCATCTCTGAAACGCTTCTCTGATGTCG
The DNA here is from genome assembly GCA_916700875.1 of Sebastes aleutianus. NCBI lineage: Eukaryota > Metazoa > Chordata > Actinopteri > Perciformes > Sebastidae > Sebastes > Sebastes aleutianus. The sequence continues at coordinate 33,676 of CAKAKS010000069.1, forward strand.
TCCGACTCTCTTTGTGACTGACTTTACTGAAGGAGAGTTAACTAGAGACATCAGTCGGCTAATCTGGTCCCGTTGGTTCATGTGAACTCTCTCAACTACCTCTGGTGATCCTGGAGAGAGAGTGACGGCACATGTTGAGAGAAACTAAGATTATCTTCAGCCATCGTTAAAAAAACAAGACAACAATAGTTGCTAGCCAGCGTTAGCTAACGTGTTCAGAGAGTTATTCTGCCTCCACTGAACACGTCACCATGGTTACTAACACATCACCATGGTTACTAGCACGTCACCACGGTTACTAACACGTCACCACGGTTACTAGCACGTCACCACGGTTACTAGCACGTCACCACGGTTACTAGCACGTCACCACGGTTACTAGCACGTCACCACGGTTACTAACACGTCACCATGGTGACGTGCTAGTAACCATGGTTACTAGCACGTCCCATGTACCATGGTTACTAGGAGAGGAGGAGGATATTCTTTGAGTGTTTCAATATAAAGGTTGTAAATGAATAAGGCACAGTGTTGGTACTTTAGGGAGAGACGAGGAGAAACGTCTCCATGGACACTCATCTCTGGTCTTAATGAAGTCGTGACCTTTAACGGCTCTGTGGAGACGGAACGTGTTTCGACGGCTACGTAGCGGAGTTGAAGACCTTCTGCGGGTCTTTGGCGGTGTTGCTGATGAGGCCCGTTTGGGAGTTAGTGCTGTTCTGACTGGTCATCCTCATCAGGGCCACCTCCTTACTGCTCCTCTCCTCCTCCTCCTCCCTGCTCCTAACCCTCCTCACAGGTAACTCCACCCTCAGCCTCTTCCAGAAGCGGGACGTCAGCTCCCTGGACTTGTCCCCCTGCCATCGGACCAGAGCCAGGGCCACGCGGGCCCTCCTCAGCTCCCTGACCCAGCCCTGCCTCTGGACCGGCTTGTACTGGACCAGGATCACCCGCAGGTGTCCGCCCCGCGCCATGCCGTCGATGCCGGCCTGCAGCTCCAGCAGGGCCTGGGAGCCCTGCGAGGCGTAGCCGGGGCTAACGACCACCAGGAGGCGCCGGCTACGAGCCACGAAGCTCAGAGTCTCATCTGTGATGGCTGCAGGGAGAGAGGAGGAGGAGGATGAAGGGAGGATGGAGGGAGGATGGAGGGAGGATGGAGTGTGTTTCTGTGTTTCTAAAAGATTTAGTAGCAGTATCTGTAATATTACTGCAGTGAGTGAATAAGCAGAAGTAGTACTAGAAGTAGAGGCAGAATCAAAAATGAAAATAAATAAATAAATAAACCATTAAATATACCAAAAATAATTCTAAAAATAAATGTAGAC
>CAKAKS010000069.1:40000-42500 GCA_916700875.1 Sebastes aleutianus
GACTGTTGCTATGTATAACAGACCGTTGCTATGTATAACAGACTGTTGTTATGTATAACAGACCGTTGCTACGTATAACACACCGTTGCTACATATAACAGACTGTTGCTATGTATAACAGACCGTTGCAATGTATAACAGCCCGTTGCTACGTATAACAGACTGTTGCTATGGGCGCAGCTTTGATATTGGACTCTGGAGGACCGTTTCTCTGTCAGATTATTGAGGTCTTCAGTAAGTAGCCGTGTAATCAGCGGGATAATGTTCAGCTAGCGGGTCATTGTTGTGAATTAAACCCCTCTGCGTCGGGGTGCCGCTTCGCCCTGTCGGGGTTTATCTCACAATAATGACCGGCTAGCTGTACATTATCACTTACATTAAAGTTTAACAACCAGTGTGTAAATGTTACGGGTGTCCAGTGCAGCCGATGTGTCGCCGATGTGAGCTGGCAGCAGATCTCACTGCGCTGGTTTTTGGGGGTCGACTGAATGAATCTGGCAGCGTGATGAACACGTTATTCTGTTCTAGGTTTAATAATCTAAATGCTCCAACTGCAGCCAGACAGAAGAGATCCTCATCATTAAATTGGAGAAATTTAGTATCAGGACGTAAAATCTGAAGTGGAGGAGGTGAAGCGGCAAAAACAAAGCTGCAGTTTTATCACTTCAGAGGACGTTTTTCAATTACAAAGAAAGCTGCTAAATCATTCAAACCTGTTGACACAGAAAGAAGTATGATAATGTCAAATACACTGAGAGAGCTGCAGTTATCTGGACAGGTGACGGAGTTATCACGGGCCCTGAGGCGCCACCTGTTGCTCACCTGTGTGTCGCTCGTCGGTGCCGAACCAGGACCGGTAGAGCAGCAGCAGCTCCAACCAGAACACGTGATAGACCACGAAGAGGACCAGCATGAGGACCAGAGTCACCCCGAAAACACAACCCAGCTCCACCGACGGCAGCGACACTGACGCAAAACAAACACACCTGAAGGTCAAGAACAGCTACATCCACCTGTCCCAGTGGATTTAAAGGAACAGTTACATTTTACGTTTCAGTAAATCCTCCATCAGTTTCATCTCTCTGCATCCGTCTCCACCTCTCCTCATCCGTCTCCACCTCTCCTCACCTCTGATCCATCAGACCGACACGCTCTCTGTCTCTTTGTAGTCGGTTTGAGTTTCTTTGTGGTCAATCTGTGTCTCTTTGTAGTTGTTTTGCATCTCGATGGTCATTTATCTTTTTTTCACTTCTCTCATGAGCACATTTAAGATGTGCATAAAAACATATGGATGGAAATGCAGCACTTCCTGCAGACATTTCACACTAAAAGCCTTCCAGCAGTTCCGATGTCACACACCTCGTCTTTCCTGGTAAGCTTTTAAAGTGAAACTTGTGCAGGAAGCGTTGAGTTCAACTGACGGTAGCAGTAGGAGATAAAACTGATTCACATCTTCTGGATAAACAAGAGAATTCACCAAACTGCCTGAGAGAGGAAACAGAAGTATTAACCCCTTCCTCACCCTCCTCCTCCAGCTGAGCTCTGCGGGTGTCGGAGCCCCTCTCGTTCCTCACCGAGCAGTTATAGTCCCTGTTCAGGTCCTCAGACTGGAAGTCCTGGATCACCAGGACGCTCTCCTCCATCCGGTCCCCGAAGTCGTAACTCAGCTGTCTGCAGACAAACACATATCACACATTTCAAAATAAAACACTCAGAACCTGATGTATTACCCATAATTCCATCCTGCACGTAGAGACCTGCTGAGCTCAACAACCATATGACTTACAGGACTACAGGACTTATATATATATATAACTTTATGTATATACTGTATAAACTATATTTAACAGATTCATCACATCTCAAACAGGAAGTGAAGATATTTCCTGTCCACCTGCTGGTCGTGGAGAAGCGATGGCGGTCGGTGAGCTGATCCAGCCTCTTCCCGTCAACCGTCCACCAGATCTCCCAGGACGAGTTGAGGACGTAGGGGAAGAGACCGCTGCACACCAGACGCACCTCAGAGTCTGAGAGGACGACAATATTCAGTTAAACTATTAATACATTTATGACCAAATCACATGAATATACAGTCTATAATCCATATATATAATATAATATAATATAATATAATATAAATAATATAATATAATATATATAATATAATATATATAATATAATATATATAATATAATATATATAATAAATATAATATAATATAATATAATATAAATAATATAATATATATAATATAATATAATATAATATAATATAACACACACTGTAGTTTAACTTGATTCAAGTTATGTCTCTGTGGTTGTCTGGTGTCTCTTTGTGGTTGTTTGGTGTCTCTTTGTGGTGGTTTGGTGTCTCTTTGTGGTTGTTTGGTGTCTCTTTGTGGTTGTTTGGTGTCTCTGTGGTTGTTTTGTGTCTCTGTGGTTGTTTGGTGTCTCTTTGCGGTTGTTTATTGTCTCTTTGTGGTTGTTTTGTGCCTCTGTGG
>CAKAKS010000069.1:52500-58140 GCA_916700875.1 Sebastes aleutianus
TGTTAGTGTAATCCTCCGGTTGCCACGGCAGCAGATCTTCAGGACGCTCTCAGAGACACTTTAGCTGATTAAGTGTTGCAGGATGGAAACTGAGAGCAGCAGCTGATTTGATCTGAAGGATCTGCAGGTCTGAACTTTACAATCACTCATTTAACAGACTTCATACGGGAAACACATTTAATCTCTGACGGAAACAAACTTTGCAAACATGCCACCAGGACTCAGAGGAGATGAAGCCGATAGAGCAGCAGAGCCGTGACAGTCGGACGTCTTACCTCAGCATACAGATGTACTGGCCGGTGTCGGCGGCGGCGGCCGGCTGCAGCCACAGCCTCTCTCTGTCTCTGCTGAGCCGCGAGCTGCAGACGAGAATCACATTAGACTCTGAATGAAGGTAAATCAGATCCAATTAGAACGTCCGCTTCACTCCGGCGACGCTAATTGAGCTGCTCGCCTCCAAAACACCATACGTCCTGTCTGGAAGGGAAATCGTTACGCCGCACTTCATCAGCCGGTTACTCTCAGAGTGTCTCAATTAGTCTGAATGATTCCAGACTGAGAGCTCCGTCTCTCCATCCATCCTGGTTCTAGTCGGTCCACGATGGACCCAGAGACACGTACTGTATACATAGACGTTGCACTGGACGCCTCAGCGGGTTGTGGCGATACGTCAAAGTGGGCGCCATATTGGACCAGGCGAGGCTGGCCTGTAACCCTCTACTAGTGAACGGGGGATAAAAAGCACTATAACGTCTACATTTATCAACCCACTTCAACCAGTCGTTATTCTATTAAAGAGTTTATGATCTATGAGGAGTAGAAACATAAAGGTTAGTCTCTGAGAATCTGGATAGTTCAGCTAACATGAACTAATATTGATTAGTTAACAATAAGGAACGTTAGATAACTTTAACTTATATTGATTAGTTAACAATAAGGAACGTTAGATATCTTTAACTTATATTGATTAGTTAACAATAAGGAACGTTAGCTAGCTCTTATCTGATGTTACAAACGTTTTGTAAAGACGTAACGTTAACTTGAACAGTTGATATTGTGTAAAATGTTTAAAGGAAAATGTGATAACATGATAGTACTAGTTGTTAATAACAACCTAATAATTGATTGAATCCACCGTATCGAAGGACAGACCGCTGATCCAGGATCCGGACGCCGTGACGTTAACGTATTTAACAGTTTTTCACCAAAATCTTTGGGAAAAGAATAAAAGCGTGAACTTAACGTTACTCCTCATAGATCATAAAGCCTTTAATAGAATAACGACTGGTTGAAGTGGGTTGATAAATGTAGACGTTATAGTGCTTTTTATCCCCCGTTCACTAGTAGAGGGTTACAGGCCCGTCTCGCCTGGTCTAATATGGCGCCGGCGTTGACGTACGATCCAGGAGTCAATGCGGCGTCTACGTATATATACGTCTATGAAGGTATTCACGTTTTATTTCACCACTACGACCCTGTGCTGACTCCGCCATCAGCTCATGCATATAAAGAACTGATCACAGAACAGCTGATCAGAACTTCCTGTTGTACCTGAATGGGATCGGCTGCTCCAGGTACTGACCCTCCGGGATGCGGTACCAGAAGAGGCTGTGTCCGGCGCTCTGGGTGGAGGTGTAGTTGTAGACGGAGGGATGAGAGAAAAGAGGGCAGGAGAGCCAACCGGCCTGTCCGTCCAGGACCGTCACCGCCGCCTTGCTGGACTCCCCCCAGTCATAACACATGGGCTCTGAGGGAGACATGCGTCGTCAGTTCAACAGCAGCGTATCCATCCGCCCAGCTACTAGAGATAGTTCCTGAGCCTAGTTCTGTTTGTGTACAGACCAAACTGTTGTTCTTTGAATCCTACAGTATTTAAAGTATATTCAGCTGAATACTCGTTTCTATCAAAGGGGATCCAAATGATTCAAATTAGGGCCGTCAAGGTTAACGTTATAATAACGCGTTAATGCAAAATCATTTTAACGCCACTAATTTCTTTAAAAGGACTATTTGTAACTTTCAGAAATGCTTCTTAACAGCAACACCTGTGGCCGTGAAATCAAGGAAATCAGCGTCGGGCTCGTGCTTGCTCGCTCTCAATATACCTGAACGAGCATCACTCAAAACAGTGAGGTGACACACGTCAGCTAAAACCACAATATCACTCTATATTTCAGCTGCTTGGCAGTAATGTTAGCTGACCAGACGAAGGTCTCTCCATGAACATGATTTAGATCTGATCCTAGTGTTGGCTTTTCCTGCCTCAGTGCAGGCTGAGGCAGCGGGGCTCTGCAGCGTGTCTCCCTGCTCTCTCCACCCGCAGCCGGAGAGAGCAGAGGAGACACCGGCACCCGGTCGGTAACGAGAAGACAACGTAAATCTCTGTAGAGCTCCGTCACTTCACAAGACACGGGAAACCTCTGTTGGTCTGGAGGAGCTGCAGCAGTTATTTCTGCACAAACGTCCATTCACTAGATATTCTCAGAGCTAAACTAACTCTTCTGCAGTGTGTTGTGAGCGCGCGTTCACGTCTAGAGGTGGAGTGAGCTGAGCTGTCTGAGTGAAGGCGAGCAGGCAGAGGAGGAGGGTACAGCGGCTACACGCGAACGCGCATATGCGAGCGCGCATGTGTGACGACCCGCTACATTTATGCGCGTACAAAGTTACAAATAGTCCCTTTAACGCATTAACACAACTTGAGATTTTTAGGTTGTAGCGGCTCAGTTTTAAAGCTAGAGTGAAGATAGTGCTATCATATGAAACTAGAAAAGACATTTTTCTGGATTATTTTCGGTAATTTTCAGACATTTTTCTGACTTTTTAAAGACATTTTTGTACCTTTTTCTGACCATTTACAGACTTTTTTTGGACATTTATTGGATTTTTTTGGGACATTTTTCAGATATTTTTCTGAAATTTTTTGGCGATTTATCGGATATTTGTCAGACTTTTTTCAGGCATTTTTTTGACATTTTTTGTTGTTGACATTTTTTGTTATTTTAAGGACATTTTTCTGACTTTTAGCAAAAAGTTCTGACTTTCTGAGTTTTTTCGTAATCCATTGGTACCAGAAATGTTGTTTTTCATCATCTTATGGAGTATTTGACGCCATGGTGCGATTTGGTGCTGATGCTCATTTGTCCTGAACAGAGTAAAAGGTCAATGGAGCAAAAAGCTTGTGGTTGTTGTGATGAAGTTCTTTTAATACTTGATAATTCTATAATGATTGAGTGGACTGGGGGGGGGGGGGGGTTCTGGATCTGGATGTGGTCCAGTTGGTCCGGCTCTGATTGAGAGTTTTTATGTGAGAATCAAACAGAGCTTAGTGGATGTCGTCGTTAAAGGAACCACGTTATTACACTTCAGTCTCATTAAAGGATTACAGCACAGAGGAGCAGCTGCTCCATTAAAACACTGAAACCCATCTGAGAGGAAGAGGAGGAGGAGGAGCAGGAAGAGGAGGAGGAGGAGGAGGAAGAGGAGGAGGAGGAGGAGCAGGAAGAGGACGAGGAGGAGGAGGATGAGCAGGAGCAGGATGAAGAGGAGGAGGAAGAGGAGGAGGAGGAAGGGGAGGAGGAGGAGGAGGAGGAGGAGGAAGAGGAGGAAGAGGAGGAGGAGGAAGAGGACGAGGATGAGCAGGAGCAGGATGAAGAGGAGGAGGAGGAGAAAGAGGAGGAGGAGGAGGAGGAGGAGGAGGAAGAGGAGGAGGAGGAGGCCGGCTCTATCTGAGATTACACTGCTGCTGATGTTTTGACTTATTAATTCTTTTATTAGATGACGTACAACATGAGAACTCATAAAAACAGAAACATGTAAACCAGACAGATGATATTTATGGAAGTTTCCTGACCTCTGACCTCTGACCTCTGACCTTCAGGCTGAGAATAGCCTGTCATGCTGGGAAAGCTTCCGACACTGATATTACATTTATGTGAGTTACTTTAATGATGATGTTTACTGTACATGAGTCACGCAGCTTCACAGTATAACAGTTAGCCTCCAGTCTTTCCTTTGGTTAGCCTCCAGCTGACACTGTGACCTCATCATGATGTCATCACTAAACCTCGCCGTCAGACGGCGCTCCTCTGACGGGGAACTGAAGCCGTTCGCTCTCTACAAAGCCACCAGACTCCATTCACAGAAACAGTAATGTTACCTCTCAGAACACGGAGTATACAAACAACCCTGTTCTTTGAGTTATCTCTAAACGTAGCCCAGCTAGCGTTGACTCAGCTAGTGCTAGCGTTCACATCATTATAACCTTATTGATTAGCTAACTGTGCTAAGCTACGCCACCGCTTCCTGCTAACGGCTGGAGCCGCCGTTTAATCACTGAGAGGTGTTCAAACCATCAGGTTTTATTTTAATGTAGAAGCCACACATCATCCCTGTAGAGCAGGAACCCACTCAGAGTGAGTGAGGATTCCTCTCTCAGGTGAAGGGAATTCAAAACATGAAATATGATCCTCATCATGGGCTGTTTTTACCGTCTACACGGCGAGCTGCAGTAGAAGGTGAAGAATCTCTCTGCTTCATCTGATGCAACTCTGCAGAAGAGGGGTTAATTAAAAGGAGAAGCGTTCGCCCCGCGGGACGACGAATGGATGGTTCCAGAGAGAGGACGGTCATTTATAACGCTGTCTGAGAGACGTGGGGGGGGGGGGGGGGGTAGATGGATGGAGGTGTAGGGGGTGAATGAAATGAGATGAAACTTGAATGAATCCTCTGGGGGGAATTCTGCATTTAGACATATTTGTGAGTGTGAACGCACTCAAAATAAGTACGGAAGACACTGAGACATTAACTGAGATCGATTCAATTTCATTTAACCTAAAACTACAATTATTTATTAATAATAATGAATTTATTATTAAATAATAATAATAATAATAATGAATGAATAAATGAATAAAAAGGAAAATTAAGTAGAAAAGTAGATTAATTAAAAAAAGAAATATAAATATTAATTTATGTCACATTTTTATCAATTAAATAATGCCTACATTTATTTTTAATATTATTTTTGGTACATTTAATGTCATATTTATTTATTGTTGATTTTGGCAGGTTCGGTCCTCCATACAGGTCTGCAGAACAGACTCGGTACAAATGTTCACTTGCATTTTTCTTTACAGCTCAGAGTGAAACTATAAAAGAGCAGCATGTTACAGATGGATGAGAACGTGTTCGCTGGAGGTAGAGGGGGGGTGTTACTGTGGATGGATGAGAGGAGGAGGAGGAGGAGGAGGAGGAGAGGAGGAGAGGAGAGAAGAGAGGAGCCGGAGGAGGAGGAGGAGGAGGAGAAGAGGAGGAGAGGAGAGGAGGAGAGGAGGAAAGGAGGAGGAGAGGAGAGGAGGAGAGGAGGAGGAGAGGAGGGGAGGAGGAGGAGAGGAGGAGAGGAAGAGGAGAGGAGGAGAGAGAGGAAGAGGAGGAGAGGAAGAGGAGAGGAAGTGGAGGAGAGAGTGGAGAGGAGGAGAGGAGGAGAGGAAGAGGAGGAGAGAGAGGCGAGGAGGAGAGGAGAGAGAGGAGAGGAGGAGAGGAGGAGAGGAGGAGGAGAGGAGAGGAGGAGAGGAGAGGAGGAAGAGAGGAGGAGAGGAGAGGAGGAGGAGAGGAGAGGAGGAGGTGAGGAGGAGAGGAGAG
>CAKAKS010000070.1:0-29743 GCA_916700875.1 Sebastes aleutianus
ACAAGAGTAGAGGCGGAGGGAAACTGCTAGCCTAGCTTAGCACAAAGACTGGAGGCGGAGGGAAACTGCTAGCCTAGCTTAGCACAAAGAGTAGAGGCGGAGGGAAACTGCTAGCCTAGCTTAGCACAAAGACTGGAAGCAGAGGGAAACTGCTAGCCTAGCTTAGCACAAAGACTGGAGGCAGAGGGAAACTGCTAGCCTAGCTTAGCATAAAGACTGGAGGCAGGGGGAAACTGCTAGCCTAGCTTAGCACAAAGACTGGAGGCGGAGGGAAACTGCTAGCCTAGCTTAGCACAAAGACTGGAGGCAGAGGGAAACTGCTAGCCTAGCCTAGCACAAAGACTGGAAGCAGAGGGAAACTGTTAGCCTAGCTTAGCACAAAGACTGGAGGCAGGGGGAAACTGCTAGCCTAGCTTAGCACAAAGACTGGAAGCAGAGGGAAACTGTTAGCCTAGCTTAGCACAAAGACTGGAGGCAGAGGGAAACTGCTAGCCTAGCTTAGCACAAAGACTGGAAGCAGAGGGAAACTGTTAGCCTAGCTTAGCACAAAGACTGGAAGCAGAGGGAAACTGTTAGCCTAGCTTAGCACAAAGACTGGAGGCAGAGGGAAACTGTTAGCCTAGCTTAGCACAAAGACTGGAGGCAGAGGGAAACTCTCTGGGAACAGACGTAGTTGAAGCTAAGCTAGGCTAACCTCGGTCTCTGTGTCTCTGCTGAGCCTCGTCTCTTGCTTTCCCTTCGGCGCTGTCAGATCACCAAGAACACAATCTGTCGCCGTGCCGACCGGCTGCCAGCATCTGAATAAATCATCTGTCTCAGCTAGAGGTGAATCTGTTTGATTTCATGTGTGACCCAAATAACGAATCCTCCCCCCGTGAGTGAGGATGAACCTGGATCTGTGACAGGCTGAACGGGTCAACACATGAACTAATGATTAAACCAACAGATTCACATTCAGCCTCCGGAACCAATAAACACATTACAGAGAACACGTTCTGCTCCTGCTGCACAACAACATCAACACTATGAACACGTTCTGCTCCTGCTGCAACAACACCAACACCATAAACACGTTCTGCTCCTGCTGCAACAACACCAACACTATAAACACGTTCTGCTCCTGCTGCAACAACACCAACACTATGAACACATTCTGCTCCTGCTGCAACAACACCAACACTATAAACACGTTCTGCTCCTGCTGCAACAACACCAACACTATAAACACGTTCTGCTCCTGCTGCACAACAACACCAACACTATGAACACGTTCTGCTCCTGCTGCAACAACACCAACACTATGAACACGTTCTGCTCCTGCTGCACAACAACACCAACACTATGAACACGTTCTGCTCCTGCTGCAACAACACCAACACTATAAACACGTTCTGCTCCTGCTGCACAACAACACCAACACCATAAACACGTTCTGCTCCTGCTGCAACAACACCAACACTATGAACATGTTCTGCTCCTGCTCCACAACACCAACACTATAAACACGTTCTACTCCTGCTGCACAACAACACCAACACTATGAACACGTTCTGCTCCTGCTGCAACAACACCAACACCATAAACACGTTCTGCTCCTGCTGCAACAACACCAACACCATAAAACACGTTCTGCTCCTGCTGCAACAACACCAACACCATAAACACGTTCTGCTCCTGCTGCAACAACACCAACACTATAAACACGTTCTGCTCCTGCTGCAACAACACACACTATGAACACATCCTGCTCCTGCCTGCAACAACACCAACACCCATAACACGTTCTGCTCCTGCTGGCAACAACACCAACACCATAAACACGTTCTGCTCCTGCTGCAACAACACCAACACCATAAACACATTCTGCTCCTGCTGCAACAACACCAACACCATAAACACGTTCTGCTCCTGCTGCAACAACACCAACACTATAAACACGTTCTGCTCCTGCTGCATCACAACACCAACACTATGAACACGTTCTGCTCCTGCTGCAACAACACCAACACTATAAACACGTTCTGCTCCTGCTGCAACAACACCAACACTATGAACACGTTCTGCTCCTGCTGCACAACAACACCAACACCATAACACGTTCTGCTCCTGCTGCAACAACACCAACACTATGAACACGTTCTGCTCCTGCTGCAACAACACCAACACTATGAACATGTTCTGCTCCTGCTCCACAACACCAACACTATAAACACGTTCTACTCCTGCTGCACAACAACACCAACACTATGAACACGTTCTGCTCCTGCTGCACAACAACACCAACACTATAAACACGTTCTGCTCCTGCTGCAACAACACCAACACTATAAACACGTTCTGCTCCTGCTGCACAACAACACCAACACTATGAACACGTTCTGCTCCTGCTGCAACAACACCAACACTATGAACACGTTCTGCTCCTGCTGCACAACAACACCAACACTATGAACACGTTCTGCTCCTGCTGCAACAACACCAACACTATAAACACGTTCTGCTCCTGCTGCACAACAACACCAACACCATAAACACGTTCTGCTCCTGCTGCAACAACACCAACACTATGAACATGTTCTGCTCCTGCTCCACAACACCAACACTATAAACACGTTCTACTCCTGCTGCACAACAACACCAACACTATGAACACGTTCTGCTCCTGCTGCAACAACACCAACACCATAAACACGTTCTGCTCCTGCTGCAACAACACCAACACCATAAACACGTTCTGCTCCTGCTGCAACAACACCAACACCATAAACACGTTCTGCTCCTGCTGCAACAACACCAACACTATAAACACGTTCTGCTCCTGCTGCAACAACACCAACACTATGAACACATTCTGCTCCTGCTGCAACAACACCAACACCATAAACACGTTCTGCTCCTGCTGCAACAACACCAACACCATAAACACATTCTGCTCCTGCTGCAACAACACCAACACCATAAACACGTTCTGCTCCTGCTGCAACAACACCAACACTATAAACACGTTCTGCTCCTGCTGCACAACACCAACACTATGAACACGTTCTGCTCCTGCTGCAACAACACCAACACTATAAACACGTTCTGCTCCTGCTGCAACAACACCAACACTATGAACACGTTCTGCTCCTGCTGCACAACAACACCAACACCATAAACACGTTCTGCTCCTGCTGCAACAACACCAACACTATGAACACGTTCTGCTCCTGCTGCAACAACACCAACACTATGAACATGTTCTGCTCCTGCTCCACAACACCAACACTATAAACACGTTCTACTCCTGCTGCACAACAACACCAACACTATGAACACGTTCTGCTCCTGCTGCACAACAACACCAACACTATAAACACGTTCTGCTCCTGCTGCACAACAACACCAACACTATGAACACGTTCTGCTCCTGCTGCACAACAACACCAACACTATGAACACGTTCTGCTCCTGCTGCACAACAACACCAACACTATAAACACGTTCTGCTCCTGCTGCACAACAACACCAACACTATAAACACGTTCTGCTCCTGCTGCAACAACACCAACACTATAAACACGTTCTGCTCCTGCTGCAACAACACCAACACTATGAACACGTTCTGCTCCTGCTGCACAACAACACCAACACCATAAACACGTTCTGCTCCTGCTGCAACAACACCAACACTATGAACACGTTCTGCTCCTGCTGCAACAACACCAACACTATGAACATGTTCTGCTTCTGCTCCACAACACCAACACTATAAACACGTTCTACTCCTGCTGCACAACAACACCAACACTATGAACACGTTCTGCTCCTGCTGCACAACACCAACACTATAAACACGTTCTGCTCCTGCTGCACAACAACACCAACACTATAAACACGTTCTGCTCCTGCTGCACAACAACACCAACACTATAAACACGTTCTGCTCCTGCTGCAACAACACCAACACCATAAACACGTTCTGCTCCTGCTGCACAACAACACCAACACTGTGAACACATTCTGCTCCTGCTGCACAACACCAACACTATAAACACGTTCTGCTCCTGCTGCACAACAACACCAACACTATGAACACGTTCTGCTCCTGCTGCACAACATCAACACTATGAACACGTTCTGCTCCTGCTGCAACAACACCAACACTATGAACACGTTCTGCTCCTGCTGCACAACATCAACACTATGAACACGTTCTGCTCCTGCTCCACAACACCAACACTATGAACACGTTCTGCTCCTGCTGCACAACATCAACACTATAAACACGTTCTGCTCCTGCTGCACAACAACACCAACACTATGAACACGTTCTGCTCCTGCTGCACAACATCAACACTATGAACACGTTCTGCTCCTGCTGCACAACAACACCAACACTATGAACACGTTCTGCTCCTGCTGCAACAACACCAACACTATGAACACGTTCTGCTCCTGCTGCAACAACACCAACACTATGAACACGTTCTGCTCCTGCTGCAACAACACCAACACTATGAACACGTTCTGCTCCTGCTGCAACAACACCAACACTATGAACACGTTCTGCTCCTGCTGCAACAACACCAACACTATGAACACGTTCTGCTCCTGCTGCACAACATCAACACTATGAACACGTTCTGCTCCTGCTGCAACAACACCAACACTATGAACACGTTCTGCTCCTGCTGCACAACATCAACACTATGAACACGTTCTGCTCCTGCTGCACAACATCAACACTATGAACACGTTCTGCTCCTGCTGCACAACATCAACACTATGAACACGTTCTGCTCCTGCTGCAACAACATCAACACTATGAACACGTTCTGCTCCTGCTGCACAACAACATCAACACTATGAACACGTTCTGCTCCTGCTGCAACAACATCAACACTTTGAACACGTTCTGCTCCTGCTGCACAACAACACCAACACTATGAACACGTTCTGCTCCTGCTGCAACAACATCAACACTATGAACACGTTCTGCTCCTGCTGCAACAACACCAACACTATGAACACGTTCTGCTCCTGCTGCAACAACATCAACACTATGAACACGTTCTGCTCCTGCTGCAACAACACCAACACCATGAACACGTTCTGCTCCTGCTGCAACAACACCAACACTATAAACACGTTCTGCTCCTGCTGCAACACCAACACTATGAACACATTCTGCTCCTGCTGCAACAACACCAACACTATGAACACGTTCTGCTCCTGCTGCAACAACACCAACACTATGAACACGTTCTGCTCCTGCTGCAACAACATCAACACTATAAACACGTTCTGCTCCTGCTGCAACAACACCAACACTATGAACACGTTCTGCTCCTGCTGCACAACAACACCAACACTATGAACACGTTCTGCTCCTGCTGCAACAACACCAACACTATGAACACGTTCTGCTCCTGCTGCACAACAACACCAACACTATGAACACGTTCTGCTCCTGCTGCACAACATCAACACTATGAACACGTTCTGCTCCTGCTGCACAACATCAACACTATGAACACGTTCTGCTCCTGCTGCAACATCAACACTATGAACACGTTCTGCTCCTGCTGCACAACATCAACACTATGAACACGTTCTGCTCCTGCTGCAACAACATCAACACTTTGAACACGTTCTGCTCCTGCTGCACAACAACACCAACACTATGAACACGTTCTGCTCCTGCTGCAACAACATCAACACTATGAACACGTTCTGCTCCTGCTGCAACAACACCAACACTATGAACACGTTCTGCTCCTGCTGCAACAACACCAACACTATAAACACGTTCTGCTCCTGCTGCAACAACACCAACACCATAAACACGTTCTGCTCCTGCTGCAACAACACCAACACTATAAACACGTTCTGCTCCTGCTGCACAACAACACCAACACTATGAACACGTTCTGCTCCTGCTGCAACAACACCAACACTATGAACACGTTCTGCTCCTGCTGCACAACAACACCAACACTATGAACACGTTCTGCTCCTGCTGCACAACATCAACACCATAAACACGTTCTGCTCCTGCTGCACAACAACACCAACACTATGAACACGTTCTGCTCCTGCTGCACAACAACATCAACACTATGAACACGTTCTGCTCCTGCTGCACAACATCAACACTATGAACACGTTCTGCTCCTGCTGCAACAACATCAACACTATAAACACGTTCTGCTCCTGCTGCACAACAACACCAACACTATGAACACGTTCTGCTCCTGCTGCACAACATCAACACTATAAACACGTTCTGCTCCTGCTGCACAACAACATCAACACTATGAACACGTTCTGCTCCTGCTGCAACAACACCAACACTATAAACACGTTCTGCTCCTGCTGCAACAACACCAACACCATAAACACGTTCTGCTCCTGCTGCACAACAACACCAACACTATGAACACGTTCTGCTCCTGCTGCAACAACACCAACACCATAAACACGTTCTGCTCCTGCTGCAACAACACCAACACTATGAACACGTTCTGCTCCTGCTCCACAACACCAACACTATAAACACGTTCTGCTCCTGCTGCACAACAACACCAACACTATGAACACGTTCTGCTCCTGCTGCACAACAACACCAACACTATGAACACGTTCTGCTCCTGCTGCAACAACACCAACACTATGAACACGTTCTGCTCCTGCTGCAACAACACCAACACTATGAACACGTTCTGCTCCTGCTGCAACAACACCAACACTATGAACACGTTCTGCTCCTGCTGCAACAACACCAACACTATGAACACGTTCTGCTCCTGCTGCAACAACACCAACACCAACACCATAAACACGTTCTGCTCCTGCTGCAACAACACCAACACCATAAACATGTTCTGCTCCTGCTGCACAACAACATCAACACTATGAACACGTTCTGCTCCTGCTGCAACAACACCAACACTATGAACACGTTCTGCTCCTGCTGCACAACAACACCAACACTATGAACACGTTCTGCTCCTGCTGCAACAACACCAACACCATAAACACGTTCTGCTCCTGCTGCACAACAACACCAACACTATAAACACGTTCTGCTCCTGCTGCAACAACACCAACACCATAAACACGTTCTGCTCCTGCTGCACAACAACACCAACACTATGAACACGTTCTGCTCCTGCTGCAACAACACCAACACCATAAACACGTTCTGCTCCTGCTGCAACAACACCAACACTATGAACACGTTCTGCTCCTGCTGCACAACAACACCAACACTATGAACACGTTCTGCTCCTGCTGCAACAACACCAACACCAACACCATAAACACGTTCTGCTCCTGCTGCAACAACACCAACACCATAAACATGTTCTGCTCCTGCTGCACAACAACATCAACACTATGAACACGTTCTGCTCCTGCTGCAACAACACCAACACTATGAACACGTTCTGCTCCTGCTGCACAACAACATCAACACTATGAACACGTTCTGCTCCTGCTGCAACAACATCAACACTATGAACACGTTCTGCTCCTGCTGCAACAACACCAACACTATAATCATCATGTTCTTCTTCTCTCCTCCTCAGTGTCATCATCTCCATCATCATGTTCTTCTTCTTCTTCTCTCCTCCTCAGTGTCATCATCTCCATCATCATGTTCTTCTTCTTCTTCTCTCCTCCTCAGTGTGATCATCACCACCATCATGTTCTTCTTCTTCTCTCCTCCTCGGTGTCATCATCACCACCATCATGTTCTTCTTCTTCTCTCCTCCTCGATGTCATCATCACCACCATCATGTTCTTCTTCTTCTCTCCTCCTCGGTGTCATCATCACCATCATCATGTTCTTCTTCTTCTCTCCTCCTCGGTGTCATCATCACCACCATCATGTTCTTCTTCTTCTCTCCTCCTCGATGTCATCATCACCACCATCATGTTCTTCTTCTTCTCTCCTCCTCGGTGTCATCATCACCACCATCATGTTCTTCTTCTTCTCTCCTCCTCGATGTCATCATCACCACCATCATGTTCTTCTTCTTCTCTCCTCCTCGGTGTCATCATCACCACCATCATGTTCTTCTTCTTCTCTCCTCCTCGGTGTCATCATCACCACCATCATGTTCTTCTTCTTCTCTCCTCCTCGGTGTCATCATCACCATCATCATGTTCTTCTTCTTCTCTCCTCCTCGGTGTCATCATCACCATCATCATGTTCTTCTTCTTCTCTCCTCCTCAGTGTCATCATCACCATCATCATGTTCTTCTTCTTCTTCTCTCCTCCTCGGTGTGATGTTTCTCCACCGGGTCGTAGACGCTGAAGGAACTGTTAGTTAATTAGTGTTTTGTTGAGAGGACAGCTCGTTGTCATCGTCTCCCTGAAGTCTCTAATTAAGCAACACAAGCGGCAGCGAGGGACGGTGATTAATTACCGCTCCGCCACCGTGGAGCATCAGGCTGATATTTAACTCTAATTGTTCTCGTGATGGTTCAGACCTGAATCGTGTCCCGTCCGGTTCCACTCCACTGAAGCCTCAATAGAATATTAAATAATATTAATAATAATAATAATACATTTTATTCATATAGGGCTTTAAAGCTGCAGTAGGCAGAAAGGTTCTGTCATCATTGGGCAGACATCCCATAATAACCTTCCAGCATGTTGTAATTCAAGAGTTCTGAGAGAAAACAGCCTGACCTGTATCTCCAGGAGGGTTAGCCTCTCTGACAACTCACCTCCGTCCTTATCGGCATTACTACCTCAGTGTACTTCTACCTCAGTGTACTTCTACCTCTGTGTACTTCTACCTCAGTGTACTTCTACCTCAGTGTACTTCTACCTCTGTGTACTTCTACCTCTGTGTACTTCTACCTCAGTGTACTTCTACCTCTGTGTACTTCTACCTCAGTGTACTTCTACCTCAGTGTACTTCTACCTCTGTGTACTTCTACCTCTGTGTACTTCTACCTCAGTGTACTTCTACCTCTGTGTACTTCTACCTCAGTGTACTTCTACCTCAGTAAATGAATGTGAACAGCAGGCGAGACGTTTCCTCTTTAAATGTCATTTGTTTAACTTCACAGAGCTCTGGGGGGGGCATTTTTCTCGGACCAGTCGGCGTCTCTTGGCAACACACTATCTACACACTATCAACACACTATCCACACACTATCCACACACTATCTACACACTATCTACACACTATCTACACACTATCCACACACTATCAACACACTATCAACACACTATCAACACACTATCCACACACTATCAACACACTATCCACACACTATCAACACACTATCCACACACTATCCACACACTATCAACACACTATCCACACACTATCAACACACTATCAACACACTATCAACACACTATCCACACACTATCAACACACTATCAACACACTATCTACACACTATCCACACACTATCAACACACTATCAACACACTATCTACACACTATCCACACACTATCAACACACTATCTACACACTATCTACACACTATCCACACACTATCAACACACTATCAACACACTATCAACACACTATCCACACACTATCAACACACTATCCACACACTATCAACACACTATCCACACACTATCCACACACTATCAACACACTATCCACACACTATCAACACACTATCAACACACTATCAACACACTATCAACACACTATCCACACACTATCAACACACTATCAACACACTATCAACACACTATCCACACACTCAAAGAGCTTCACACGCTGACGGCCCACATTGTGTTTGGCAACGGGGAAGTGTTAACCGGCTAATCCCTGACGGCCGCCAGACGCTGCCTGCTGCTCATTCAGCTCTCTGAATACAAACCGGCTAGTGTTGACACTCCAGACCTCCGTCACTCCAGACCTCCGTCACTCCAGACCTCCATCACTCCAGACCTCCGTCACAATACAGAGCTCTCCAGATAAGCACAAGAGCTGCCTGACGTCTTTCAGCAGAGAGTCCATTAAAGTGAATGACACACGTTAACCTGAGAGAGGCCCTAACCCCCTTACCCCCTAACCCCCTTACCCCCTTACCCCCTAACCCCCTAACCCCCTGGCCCCCTAACCCCTTTACCCCCTAACCCCCTAACCCCCTTACCCCCTAACCCCCTAACCCCCTGGCCCCCTAACCCCCTGGCCCCCTTACCCCCTAACCCCCTTACCCCCTTACCCCCTAACCCCCTAACCCCCTGGCCCCCTAACCCCCTGGCCTCCTGGCCCCCTTACCCCCTGGCCCCCTGGCCCCCTTACCCCCTAACCCCCTAACCCCCTGGCCCCCTAACCCCCTGTGACGGAGTAGCCGCCACTGACTGTGGGCAGCGCACACACACACACACACGCCAAACATTTCTCCGCTCCCTTCCTGATTCACTCCGTAGTTAAAACGCATCGCGACATCTCCCTCTCCCCTAAACTGTTTGTCAGTAGTGCGACCAAAGGTGCACACTTGATTGTTCTGCTGTTTCCTACACGCATATATTCACACAAACATTATTCTCACTCACCAGCTGCTGAAACGCTGCGTGTCCATCCTGTCCATCCTGTCCATCCTGTCATGTCCATCCTGTCCATCCTGTCATGTCCATCCTGTCCATCCTGTCCATCCTGTCCATCCTGTCCATCCTGTCATGTCCATCCTGTCCATCCTGTCATGTCCATCCTGTCCATCCTGTCCATCCTGTCCATCCTGTCATGTCCATCCTGTCCATCCTGTCATGTCCATCCTGTCCATCCTGTCATGTCCCATTCACGGGTTTGACGAGCAAACAGGGCCGTAACAATCCCCCCGTTATAAAGGGTGCCCTCGCGCGTTTTGAGATCATGTGATCAGTTTAAATATGTTTATACAGAGGTATATAATTTATATGTAAAATATGCCTAGGTTAAAGGGGCTATAAATATCTTTTATGATGAAGAATGTTGTTAATTGTTATTTTTCTGTGTAAGTAATACGCCCGGGGGGGGCGGCGGCTGAAGTCAGTCTGACCTGGGAGTGTTTACAGAGAAGGTAACACTCAGGAAGGTATCATATACTGTAGATTGCATTGTTTTTGCCTGTTCTGAAAGAGAAGCATGGAGTTATTGTGGAACTCTATTTTCAGTTCTGTTTGATGTTTTGTACAGAGCTTATTTTCTATTTTTTCACTTTTTGTAAATATTAAGCACTGATTGCACTTTGGGAGGCCGGCATAATAAAAGGGATTAATACAACGTTTTCCGACTACGCCAGTGTTTTTCATGTTGCACGAAGTTTTGAAATAGAACCCCGCGACACCCCCTTACCCCCTAGCCCCCTAACCCCCTTACCCCCTAACCCCCTAGCCCCCTAACCCCCTAGCCCCCAAACCCCCTTACCCCCTAACCCCCTAACCCCCTAGCCCCCAAACCCCCTAACCCCCTAGCCCCCAAACCCCCTAGCCCCCTAGCCCCCTAACCCCCTTACCCCCTAACCCCCTAGCCCCCAAACCCCCTAGCCCCCTAAACCCCCTTACCCCCTAACCCCCTAACCCTAACCCCCTAGCCCCCTAACCCCCTAGCCCCCTTGCCCCCTAGCCCCCTAACCCCCTTACCCCCTAACCCCCTAACCCCCTTATTCCCTAACCCCCTAA
Organism: Sebastes aleutianus; assembly: GCA_916700875.1. NCBI lineage: Eukaryota > Metazoa > Chordata > Actinopteri > Perciformes > Sebastidae > Sebastes > Sebastes aleutianus. The sequence continues at coordinate 11,631 of CAKAKS010000070.1, forward strand.
CCCCCTAGCCCCCTTACCCCCTAACCCCCTAACCCTAGCCCCCTAACCCCCTAACCCCCTAACCCCCTAGCCCCCTAACCCCCTTACCCCCTAACCCCCTAGCCCCCTAACCCTAACCCTAACCCCCTAACCCCCTAACCCCCTAGCCCCCTAACCCCCTAATGCCCTAACCCTAACCTCCTAGTACCCTAACCCCCTAACCTCCTTACCTCCTAACCCCCTAATCCCCTAACCCTAACCCCCTAACCCCCTAACCCTAACCCCCTAACCCTTAGTGTTTGGAGACCAAACGCTAGTTTTTGTGTACCATAAGACTCTAGACTTAATCCGGACAAGTAAAGCTCAACAAAGAGCACTACTATTTGAAACTCAAAACCGAGTACAAAGTAAAGTCCTGATTCAAATGGCAGCTCTAAATGGAACGAGGAATGGGCGAGGCCAACAGGAGGAGCCAAAAGAGCCCTATAGAAGTTGAGTTACCGGACTAGTCAGTCTGCCTTTGCCTGAAGAAGGAAAATAAATTCCTAAACATTGCAACAGAGGCAAGACTAAATATTTAAAAGACAAAGAGAGTCTCATTTTTTTAACCAGCAATCCCAATTCAGGGACGGAATTGAAGTCCATTGTAGAACAGGGCCGCGGTGCAGAGCGGCTGCCTCGGTCCGAGCTCAGAGTCAGTTTACATGGACAGTACCCTGATTCTGTCACCGCGAACCCAACCTCTGGTTTCCCCTAACCCATTCCATTCAACGTTAAACTGAACGGACCGACGCCGTCAGACACACGTTAACCTGAGAGGAAACTTCCATTCAACGTTAAACTGAACGGACCGACGCCGTCAGACACACGTTAACCTGAGAGGAAACTTCCATTCAACGTTAAACTGAACGGACCGACGCCGTCAGACACACGTTAACCTGAGAGGAAACTTCCATTCAACGTTAAACTGAACGGACCGACGCCGTCAGACACACGTTAACCTGAGAGAGGAAACTTTCATTCAACGTTAAACTGAACGGACCGACGCCGTCAGACACACGTTAACCTGAGAGAGGAAACTTCCATTCAACGTTACAGTGAACAGACCGACGCCGTCAGACACACGTTAACCTGAGAGAGGAAACTTCCATTCAGCGTTACAGTGAACGGACCGACGCCGTCAGACACACGTTAACCTGAGAGAGGAAACTTCCATTCAGCGTTACAGTGAACGGACCGACGCCGTCAGACACACGTTAACCTGAGAGAGGAAACTTCCATTCAGCGTTACAGTGAACGGACCGACGCCGTCAGACACACGTTAACCTGAGAGAGGAAACTTCCATTCAACGTTACAGTGAACGGACCGACGCCGTCAGACACACGTTAACCTGAGAGGAAACTTCCATTCAACGTTACAGTGAACGGACCGACGCCGTCAGACACACGTTAACCTGAGAGGAAACTTCCATTCAACGTTACAGTGAACGGACCGACGCCGTCAGACACACGTTAACCTGAGAGAGGAAACTTCCATTCAACGTTACAGTGAACGGACCGACGCCGTCAGACACACGTTAACCTGAGAGAGGAAACTTCCATTCAACGTTACAGTGAACGGACCGACGCCGTCAGACACACGTTAACCTGAGAGAGGAAACTTCCATTCAACGTTACAGTGACCGGACCGACGCCGTCAGACACACGTTAACCTGAGAGAGGAAACTTCCATTCAACGTTACAGTGAACAGACCGACGCCATCAGACACACGTTAACCTGAGAGAGGAAACTTCCATTCAACGTTACAGTGAACAGACCGACGCCGTCAGACACACGTTAACCTGAGAGGAAACTTCCATTCAACGTTACAGTGAACGGACCGACGCCGTCAGACACACGTTAACCTGAGAGAGGAAACTTCCATTCAACGTTACAGTGAACGGACCGACGCCGTCAGACACACGTTAACCTGAGAGAGGAAACTTCCATTCAACGTTACAGTGACCGGACCGACGCCGTCAGACACACGTTAACCTGAGAGAGGAAACTTCCATTCAACGTTACAGTGAACGGACCGACGCCGTCAGACACACGTTAACCTGAGAGGAAACTTCCATTCAACATTAAACTGAACAGACCGACGCCATCAGACACACGTTAACCTGAGAGAGGAAACTTCCATTCAACGTTACAGTGAACAGACCGACGCCATCAGACACACGTTAACCTGAGAGGAAACTTCCATTCAACGTTACAGTGACCGGACCGACGCCGTCAGACACACGTTAACCTGAGAGGAAACTTCCATTCAACGTTAAACTGAACAGACCGACGCCATCAGACACACGTTAACCTGAGAGAGGAAACTTCCATTCAACGTTACAGTGAACGGACCGACGCCGTCAGACACACGTTAACCTGAGAGAGGAAACTTCCATTCAACGTTACAGTGAACGGACCGACGCCATCAGACACACGTTAACCTGAGAGAGGAAACTTCCATTCAACGTTAAACTGAACAGACCGACGCCGTCAGTTTTCCTTTGGAAAAATCTTGCCAGTTGATGTTTTTTATGCTATATGTGAGTTAAAAGAAAGCAGTAGTGCTGGTCCAGATGGTTTGGAAGCCAAATCTGTTAAACTTGCTGCTCTTGTATTAATGTATCCCCTTGCAGATTTATTTAACTTGTCTCTGTCTACTTGTTCAATTCCCCTTATATGGAAATGTGCCAGAGTGACCCCTCTTTTCAAAGGTGGAGACCCATCTGACATGAATAATTATCGACCAATTTCTTTTATTTGTACCATTGCTAAAATCTTTGAGAAACTTATTTTCAAGCAATTATCACAATACATCAATTTATTCAACCTTTTATCTCCATTTCAATCAGGCTTTAGACCTAATCACTCCACCACCACGGTTCTTCTAAAATGTACTAATGATGTGTTCTCATCCTTTGATAAAGGCCAACTGACAGGTGCAATTTTTATCGATCTTTCCAAGGCTTTCGATATGGTTGATCACTACCTCCTACTTGATAAGCTCTATTCCATTGGTTTAAATCAAAATGCTCTCCTCTGGTTTAATGCCTATCTTCATAATAGACGTCAGTGTGTTGTCATTCAAGGTTCTCAGTCGGACTATTTAATCGTCGAAAAGGGTGTTCCACAAGGTTCCACCTTGGGACCACTTCTTTTTTCTATCTTTATCAACGACCTACCTCAAATATGCTCAAATTGTCTTGTTCATCTTTATGCTGATGACACTGTTATTTACATGTCTAACTCTGATATATTACAAATTCAGAATTCTTTACAGTTTGATTTTAATTTGGTCTAAAACTGGTTTCATAACAACAAACTTGCATTGAATAAAAAGACGTCCTGCAGCATGGTGTTTAGTACGCGACATAATCATTCACATTACTTGGATTTGCATATTAATTTTGTTGATGGGTCACCCCTTGAGAAAGTTGATTCATTCAAATATCTCGGAGTTTGGATTGACCGTGAACTCTCCTTTAAGCCCCATATTGATTTTATTATAAAACGAACATATGGTTGTCTGAGTTCACTTTATCGCTCAATTAATTGTTTTACTTTTGTAGTCAGAAAAAGAATAATTTCACAGTTGATACTACCTATTATTGATTATGCTGATATTGTCTATCAAAACACCTCTGACACTATCTTAGGCCCCTTAATGTTGTATATAATTCTCTTTGTAGATTAGTCTTGAGGTGTCCTTATAGAACTCATCATTGTTCCATGTATGAACCACTTAACTGGTTGCAGCTGAAATCTAGAAGGCAATTTCACTGGGTTCAGTTTATTTTCAAATGTGTTTATTTTAATTGTCCTTCCTATTTGAAACAGTTTACGGTTCCATGTAGATCTTCATATTCACTCAGACATAAATGCAACATCCCTTTTTCTTTGTCCCAAGAATTTTCAAAGAAGTTGGATGCAGGTCATTCAAATACAAAGCTCCATCAGACTGGAATCATCTTCCTCTGTTTCTGAGATCTATTACCTCTCTCCGCTGCTTCAGGACTTCTTTATTTACTCATCTTAAAACAACCTTAAAATAACTTATGATCCTCAGTTTATTTGTGCTACATATAATCTGAACACAAACTGTTGCAATTGTTCTTTATACGGATGTATTGATTTAAATCTGGTCATTGTATCAGGTGTTTCTAGTATAACAGCAGAGGGCTGATGGGGTCAGGGTGGGAGATGGTGAGCAGCTGTCTGTATCTGTGTATTTGAGATAACTTCTGTTGTGATTTGACGCTATACAAAAATAAATTGATTTGATTTGATTTGATTTGCAGTATATGTTTGTTATGTAATGCTGTTTTGTCTGTATGTGTTTTTTTGTATTTGTGTCTATAGGACCCCCTCCAAAATGAGATGCTACATCTCAAGGGGCTGTCCTATCCTTTCAATAAATTTCAATTATACGATTGTTATATACTATATAGTATATAACATTATACTATTGTTATATACTATATAGTATATGACATTATACTAATGTTATATACATATATCGTATATACCATTGTACTATTGTTATATACTATATAGTATAAAACATTATCCTATTGTTATATACTATATAGTATAAAACATTATACTATTGTTATATACTATATAGTAAATAACATTATCCTATTGTTATATACTATGTAGTATAAAACATTATACTATTGTTATATACTATATAGTAAATAACATTATACTATTGTTATATACTATATAGTAAATAACATTATACTTTTGTTATATACTATATAGTAAATAACATTATACTATTGTTATATACTATATAGTAAAAAACATTATACTATTGTTATATACATATATAGTATATAACATTGTATTATTGTTATATACGATGCTGAAGTCTCTCACTCGTTTTTTAGGCATTTTAGTTGATGAAAAATTAAATTGGAAAAAACGTAGATTTTTTTGTGATAAAACTGAAGTCACTACGAATCATCAGCAAACTAAGAAGTTTCATAAACGTTTCTTATTTATTAACCTTATATTATTATATGATTTATCCCTATTTGATTTATATATTACATTACATTATATACAATATATTATAAGGCAGACACGTACCCCTCCAATCTTTATCAACTTTATTTGTTTAACTCTAAGGAGTCCTCCGCTCCCTCTGTTCAGGAAACTATTAAATATAATATACTATAAATATTCATCAGATATGTGTGTTTATATATAAATATACGTTCTCCTCTACCATCATCGTTTAGACACTTCTTTAAATCTAATTCTCAGATTCATTCCCCTGATACCAGACGGGTGAATCATCTTCACCAGAACACGGCCGGTCCTCCCTCAGATATCCTGCTGTACAAATACGGAAGACCAAAATACACTGTTTAAAATGTTAAAGGAACATTATCATCACATTTAATATATCGTATATTATTTATTAAATTATATATATTATTATTTAACATATCATGTCTAATTATCTTTTCATATGTTGAGATATATTTGACTGTTCTTTGTATTTTATTGTTTTTATTGGATTGTTTTCCACTGTTTGGTTTTTCTTCACATTTTGTGTTCTTTTTATTGTTTAACTTTTGTTGTATTTTTAAAATGATGTTAGTTTAGATCTTTCTTTCTTTCTCCTGAGGTTAGTATGAGCCGGAAGCTTCTTCCCCTCTCCGGACACATTTCTTTTATTTTATTTTATATCATATTACAGTTTTTATGTATGTGCAAATAAATAAAACAAAACAATATATATATATATATATATATATATATATATATATATATATATATATAACTGTTACAGTTCATGTGTGAACAGTTCACAGCGTCACTTTACAGTGAAAGAACTGATATTAAGTATTAATATAATAGTAAGTATTAATATAATAAGAAGTATTTTACAGTGAAAGTACTGGTATTAAGTATTAATATAATAAGAAGTATTAATATAATAAGAAGTATTTTACAGTGAAAGTACTGGTATTAAGTATTAATATAATAAGAAGTATTAATATAATAAGAAGTATTTTACAGTGAAAGTACTGGTATTAAGTATTAATATAATAAGAAGTATTTTGTGTTTCTGGTGTCCGGTTGGAGGTTTATGGAGTAAATTATCATAAACTTAATTATCGTTGTGTAATCAATCAATGAATGTTGACATATTAAATGTATTATAATATATATATTCAATATCACACTAAAGACTCTTTAAAACTCACTAAAGGTCTTTTTTAAAGGTTTTTGTTTATTTTAAGAACATTTTTTGAATCTGTCAAGATCTTTTCTAATTAACTTAGAAACATGTGAATCACGTCTCCACATGTTGATCTCAATATATTTGATATTTATATTTAATATAAATAATTCAGCAGAATGTTTTATTATCTCTCAAATCTGAAAGACAGCAACAGAAACCGGCTGATCTTTACCAGAATAAAGACACATTAACACGTTAACCTCACCTTCAATGTCAAATATGAATATATAACTGTATATATATATACAGTATATATATACTGTATATATATATAAAGTCAATGAATCAACACCCAGCAGTGACCCCAGCTGTCACGTTAATGAAACTTGTCACCTATGAAACGTAAAGGAAGAAGAACGTCTCAGTTTATGTTTTAAGGTTTTTTAATGGATGTGGATGAGCAGACAACGCGCAGGGAATAAAAACCCGCCTTCATGTTCATGCTTTTAGCTTTCAGCCAAACAAACAAACAAACAAACAAACAAACCAACAAACCAACAGTGACTCGTTGAGACTTCTTCAGACAGCAGAGCATGCAGCAGAACAAATACACCACAGCTGTTAGAAAACCTTTAACTGAATAAAAACATCTGCAGAACATCTGGAACAAAGTTCATCTGAACAATCAGAGACGGTCGATGGTTCGAATCTCGGCAGTTCATCTTCTGACATAAATATATAAATACAGTCTGAGTTCCTCTCTGAGATTCTTCACATTGACTCAAATAAACAACATTTTAAATAAGAACAAAGGCTCATTATTTGGTTCAACAAAAGCTCATAATAATAATAATAATAATATTATAATAGTATAATAATAATATAATAATAATAATAATAATATAATAATAATATAATAATAATATTATAATAATATAATAATAATAATAATATAATAATATTATAATAATATAATAATAATAATAATATAATAATAATAATAATAATATCATAATAATAATATTATAATAATATAATAATAATCTGCATGTTCTGCAAGATTTTCCTCTTTTTCAGATTTTCAGATTTCTGAGTTTTGTTGCGTTTATTTAAAGTTTTGGAAGAAAAATGTGTAAAAAATTAAGTTCCTTTTGGGTTGAACTTAACTTAATTTAACTTGACTTGAGTTTGTGGAGCAGAAGAGAAAGAAAGAAGTGAAACCGTCTTTTAGAGTCATTAATCTGACAGCTCTCTTTCAGTCCGACAAGAAAAGACTGCAAACACAAAAGACCTCCGTCGTTTGTCACGACACCATCCGACAGAGTTCCTCCTCCAGTCCTCCAAACCTCATTCAGTCCTCAATAGAGTTCCTCCAGTCCTCAGAGTCCTTTAGTCCTCACTAGAGTCCTCATTCAGTCCTCAGAGTCCTTTAGTCCTCACTAGAGTCCTCATTCAGTCCTCAGAGTCCTTTAGTCCTCACTAGAGTCCTCATTCAGTCCTTCAGTCCTCCTGATCCGACCGCGTCCTCAGAGTTCAGGTTCCTTCAGTCCTCGGCGTCAGAGGGGTTCTGGTAATGGTTCTGGTTCTGGTTCTGGTTCTGGTTCTGGTTCGGTGGTTCTGGATCCTTCAGTGTGGAGGATCAGGGATGTGGAGGAAAATAACTGAACGCAGTGAAACAGTTGAGTTTCCGACCTGATCCCAAAACAAAACAGATTCACGGAAAAGAATAAAAAGAATAATAATAATAATAATAATAATAATAATAATAATAATAATAATAATAATAATAATATAATGTGTAATGATTTGTGTTGTTCCTGGAGGTCAGAGGTCAGAGGTCAACCTGCTGGTTCTGTACAGGAGGAGGAAACATCTTCAGCTCAAAGGTTTGACGAGGAATTTATCTCTTTTCAGAAATAAAAACAAATCACAAAAACAAATATCCTCAAAATGAAAAACATCTGGCAGAAACATCTAGAGTCTCTTCTCTCTTTTAATGTCTCATTTAATGTCTCATTTAATGTCTTTAATGTCTTTAGTGTCTTTTAGTCCTCGAGAACAAAACCGGCTGTTTGGAGTCCAACAAGTTCACTTTTACTTTTTTAAAGAGTTCATATATATATATATACACATATATATGTGTATATATATATCTATATATACACATATATATAGATATATATAAATGAGGAATAAAGTGAGTCGTCCCGGTCAGTGCATATATATGTATATATATATGTATATATATATATACATATATATATATATCAATGCACGGCCACCGCGGCGGTCTGCAGCGCGGAGGCCGAGGAGCAGAGCGCCTCTCCGGGCGCCGCCGGGCTGCTCTGGCCGGTGTGTCCGGTGGCTGTCTGCGGGGATGTGGGGCTCAGAGACCGGGGAGAGTTCGCCAGAAAGGCCGAGATGTGGCCCGGGAGGCCCGGTACCGGCAGGCCCGGTAGGCCCGGCATGGAGGCCGGTGTGGGTTTGATGGGTACCGGGAAGGCCGGCAGAGTCTGAACGCCTTCCCGGTGACAGAGGGACTTCAGCGGCATCCCGTAGGCCGAGTAGTCGCTGTTCATGGAGACCATGGAGACCATGGAGACCGGAGCTGCGCTGTCCATCATCCCGGTACCGGGGCCGGTACCGTACATGCTGGGCCAGGCCGGGCTCAGCTGGTTGTGGAGCGGGTAACAGGCCAGCCCGCCCGGCATCTTGTACTCTCTGGAGATGATGTTCTCGATGGTGAACGGGTGTTTGAAGCTGGACGGCTGCGACGTGGAGCTCAGGTTGAACCCGCCCGGTACCGGTACCGGGAGGTGCGCGGCGGCGGCGGCGGCGGCCGCGTGCATGAGCCGCAGCTTGGCCTGCTGCTGCTGCTGCTGCTGCTGCTGCAGGTAGTGCGCGGTGTGCGCGGTGTGCGCGGGGTCCTGCAGCTTGCTGGCCTGCAGCGGGTCCGGTACCAGCATGCCGGACCCGAGGCCCACCTTGAAGCGCTTCCTCCTCCGCAGGAAACTCCCGTTCTCGAACATGTCTCCGCAGCTCGGATGCAGAGCCCAGAAGCTGCCCTTCCCGGGCTGGTCCGGTCTGCGGGGGATCTTGATGAAGCAGTCGTTGAAGGACAGGTTGTGTCGGAGGGAGTTCTGCCAGCGCTGCGTGTTGTCCCGGTAGAACGGGAACCGGTCCATGATGAACTTGTAGATGTCACTGAGCGGCAGCATCTTCTCCGGGCTGCTCTGGATGGCCATGGCCGTCAGGGAGATGTAGGAGTACGGAGGCTTCTGGTCGCTGTACGTGTTCCTACCGGGCCGAGGCATGATGCTGCTGGACCGGGACCTGCACCGGGACCTGCACCGGGCCCGGTCCGGGTGAGTCCAGTCTCAGTCCAACACAGCAGAAACAACACAAGCAGCACTTCTTACAAACTTTCTCCAAACAGCTGCAACTCTTCACAACTCCTTTACGCACGAAGAGAAGCTCGCCTGCTGTCTGGACCGCATGGTTCCGTCTGGTTCCGTCTGGTTCCGTCTTTACGCGCACTGCTGGAGCAGAGACTGAACTCCGCTTCAAGTTCAGCAGAAGTTAAAGAAGCTGGTTCCGGTGTCGGGTCCCCGGTGCTGCTGAGTCCTCAGTCAGTCCTCAGACCTCAGAGACCAGAGACTGCTGCAGCCCGGTGTCCTCCATCACGGTGTTCCTCCTCCTCCGGTCGGTCCCGGTCCGGTCTGCGGGATGGTCGGCGCTGACAGCAGCAGAAGAGTCCCGGAGAGGAGCTTCATTAACTTCTTCACGTCACATGACCGGGGGGGGGGGGGGGACAACGTGGTTTCATTTGCACGTATTTACATGCACGCGCTGAGCCAACACCAGTCTCTCTCATTTGAAGCCTCGGCGGCAAACAGAACCAAACAGAACCAAACAGAACCAAACAGAACCGAGCTGATCCGAGCTGAGGAGCCGAGATGAGGAGCCGAGATGAGGAGATGAGGAGCCGAGATGAGGAGATGAGGAGCCGAGATGAGGAGCCGAGATGAGGAGATGAGGAGTCGAGATGAGGAGATGAGGCGCCGAGATGAGGAGATGAGGAGCCGAGATGAGGAGCCGAGATGAGGAGATGAGGAGTCGAGATGAGGAGATGAGGAGCTGCTTTGCGGGATGTTTGCTGCGGAGCTGCGCGGCGCTCTGCTGGGCAGGTTGGTGTGTTTGGAGATATTTTACGCACAGTGTGTGTGTGTGTGTGTGTGTGTGGACTGGGGGGGGTGAGATTGATGGAGCTTCAACAGAACATCTGATGTCTTTCTTTTTCTTTTTACAGCGACGAGCCGAAGAGAAAGATTTATTATTATTAGTAGTAGTAGTAGTATATATTGTTATTATTATTATTATTATTATTATTATTATTACTATTAATATTATTATTATTATATATTATTATTATTATATATTAAAGACACAACAATCACTTATTGAAACGCATTAATGATCTTATTTAATGGTCTTTATTAGGTCTGTCTGAATGAAACGGCTGAATGTCTTTAAATAAATCAGAGTTCAGTGTTTATTAATTACAGATTAATTAACTAATTAACACCGAACAGAATAAACCTCCTAAATGCGCTAAATGATCCGTTATTCATTTCATTGTTTTAAAAATACTTTTAGGCGTTTATTTTATTTTAAATTGACTTTAAATCCTTTATATCCTTTATATTCTATATATCCTTTATATCCTATCCTATAACACGTCGTGAGGTTTAACCCTTTGAGAGCCGGAGGAGGAGACGGATCATAAAGAACATTAACACGTCACAACGCTTTAAATCACTAAAAATAAATATAGAAATATATACAAACGGTTATTAATTAATCAAGCTATTGAGGCTTCTTTTTCTTTTAGGGTTATTTGGGTTTGTTATTATTATTATTATTATTATTATTAATTATTTATTTATTTTTATTAATAAATTAAATCATTTAAAACACTTGAAATTATTACAAATCAAACATTGAAATCAAATAAATCTGCATTTAATTTCACATAACTGAAGACGAGTTTAACTTCTAACAACAAATATAAATGAATAATAATTACTATTACTATTATTATTATTATTATTACTATAAATCAAAGTATAAAACATATGAACATTTGTAGAGTTATTGCCGTCTTTATTAGTGTTTTTATAATTATGAACAAACAATAATAAATCATCATTAGACTGATAATACGTCATTATATATTTATATATATATTATATATTTATATATTTATATATATATATTATATATTTATATATTTATATATATATTATATATAGATAATACGTCATCAGTGGTTTAATTATCTGTGAAAATCATAAATTAATTAATTGTTGGACTGATTGATTTTTATGAAACAATCAATGACCAAAAAAAATTATTTTTACAACATCTTCAAATATCAAAATAAAAATAAAGTGATTTATAATTTAGCAGCTGATGAATTGAAATCCTCTTTCTGTCTAGATGCACCGAAATTATTTGATTATTTATTTATTATTAAAGCTCTCTGATTGGTTACACTGCAGCCAGTCAGAGAGCAAGAAGTGAAATACCAATACTGCACACACAATGATGTAATCCTTAATAAAACAGAAGTATTATTATTGATATTATTAATTATATATTCTTATTAAAAACGTTCACTATGACTGATAAAATTACAACTGATTTAGTGTTGGAGGACAACGAAGCTGGCAGAATTTAGTTCAGGATTAAAAGAGTTCTTTTAGTGACAAGTTTATTATTAATATTAATAATAATTAATATTTATTATTAATGTATTTATTAACATTTATAAGTTTTAGATTAATTAATCAAAAGACTTTGAAACACTTCCTCTATTATTCAGAACATTTACATCATCGTTCCGATAATTCACAAAAACTAAGATACCAACAACATGAACATTAACAATAATAACAATAATATTAATATCGTTATTATTAATAATGATTATAATAATATAAAATAATGTTAATAATGATAGTAATAATTATTATATCAAAAAATAGAATCATTATTATTATTAATGAAAATAATAATATTAATAAATAATAATAATAATAATAATTATATATCATAAACAGCACGATGAAAAACGACTTCACTGTCAGATGAAACATGACTTCACTGGACGATGAAACACGACTTCACTGGATGATGAAACACGACTTCACTGGACGATGAAACATGACTTCACTGTCAGATGAAACACGACTTCACTGGATGATGAAACACGACTTCACTGTCAGATGAAACACGACTTCACTGTCAGATGAAACACGACTTCACTGTCAGATGAAACACGACTTTACTGTCAGATGAAACATGACTTCACTGGATGATGAAACACGACTTCACTGTCAGATGAAACACGACTTTACTGTCAGATGAAACATGACTTCACTGGATGATAAAACACGACTTCACTGTCAGATGAAACACGACTTCACTGGATGATGAAACACGACTTCACTGTCAGATGAAACACGACTTCACTGGACGATGAAACATGACTTCACTGTCAGATGAAACACGACTTCACTGGATGATGAAACACGACTTCACTGTCAGATTAAACACGACTTCACTGTCAGATGAAACATGACTTCACTGGATGATGAAACACGACTTTACTGTCAGATGAAACATGACTTCACTGGATGATGAAACACGACTTCACTGTCAGATGAAACACGACTTTACTGTCAGATGAAACATGACTTCACTGGATGATAAAACACGACTTCACTGTCAGATGAAACACGACTTCACTGGATGATGAAACACGACTTTACTGTCAGATGAAACAGAACTTCACTGTCAGATAAAACACAACTTCACTGGACGATGAAACACGACTTCACTGGATGATGAAACACGACTTCACTGGATGATGAAACACGGCTTCACTGTCAGATGAAACACGACTTCACTGGACGATGAAACACGACTTCACTGGATGATGAAACACGACTTCACTGGATGATGAAACACGGCTTCACTGTCAGATGAAACTCGACTTCACTGGACGATGAAACACGACTTCACTGGACAATGAAACATAACCTCACTGTCAGATGAAACACAACTTTACTGTCAGATGATACACGACTTTACTGTCAGATGAAAGACAACTTCACTGTCAGGTGAAACACGACTTCACTGGAAGATGAAACACGAATTCACTGTCAGATGAAACATGACTTCACTGGACGATGAAACACGACTTCACTGTCAGATGAAACACGACTTCACTGTCAGATGAAACATGACTTCACTGGACGATGAAACACGACTTCACTGTCAGATGAAATACGACTTCACTGGATGATGAAACACGACTTCACTGTCAGATGAAACACGACTTCACTGTCAGATGAAATACGACTTCATTGGATGATGAAACACGACTTCACTGTCAGATGAAACACGACTTCACTGTCAGGTGAAACACGACTTTACTGTCAGATGAAACAGGACTTCACTGTGAGATGAAACAGGACTTAACTGTCAGATGAAACACGACTTCACTGGACGATGAAACACGACTTCAATGAAGGATGAAACACAACTTCACTGAACAATGAAAGACGACTTAACTGGAAAATGAAACACGACTTCACTGGATGATGAAACACGACTTCACTGGATGATGAAACATGACTTCACTGGATGATGAAACACGACTTAACTGAACGATGAAATACGACTTCACTGGATAATGAAACACGACTTCATTGTCAGATGAAACACGACTTAACTGAACGATGAAATACAACTTCACTGGATGATGAAACACAACTTCACTGAACGATGAAATACGACTTCACTGGATGATGAAACACGACTTCACTGGATGATGAAACACAACTTAACTGGAAAATGAAACACGACTTCACCGTCAGATGAAACATGACTTAACTGAACGATGAAATACGACTTCACTGGATGATGAAACACGACTTCACTGAACGATGAAATACGACTTCACTGTCAGATGAAACACGACTTTACTGTCAGATGAAAAACAACTTCACTGTCAGATAAAACACAACTTCATTGGACGATGAAACACGACTTCACTGGATGATGAAACACGACTTCACTGTCAGATAAAACACAACTTCATTGGACGATGAAACACGGCTTCACTGTCAGATGAAACTCGACTTCACTGGACGATGAAACACGACTTCACTGGACAATGAAACATAACCTCACTGTCAGATGAAACACGACTTTACTGTCAGATGAAACACTACTTTACTGTCAGATGAAACAAAACTTCACTGTCAGGTGAAACACGACTTCACTGGAAGATGAAACACGACTTCACTGGACGATGAAACATGACTTCACTGGACGATGAAACACGACTTCACTGTCAGATGAACCACAACTTCAATGTCAGATGAAACACGATTTCACTGTCATATGAAACACGAGTTCACTGGATGATGAAACACGACTTCACTGTCAGATGAAATGCGACTTCACTGGATGATGAAACACGACTTCACTGTCACATGAAACACGACTTCAGTGGATGATAAAACTCAACTTCACTGTCACATGAAACACGACTTCACTGGATGATAAAACTCAACTTCACTGTCAGATGAAACACGACTTCACTGTCAGATGAAACACGACTTCACTGTCAGGTGAAACACGACTTTACTGTCAGATGAAACAGGACTTCAATGTGAGATGAAACAGGACTTAACTATCAGATGAAACACGACTTCACTGGACGATGAAACACGACTTCACTGGACGATAAAACACGACTTCAATGAAGGATGAAACACGACTTCACTGTCAGATGAAACACAACTTTACTGTCAGATGAAATACGGCTTCACTGGATGATGAAACACAACTTCACTGAACAATGAAAGACGACTTAACTGGAAAATGAAACACGACTTCACTGGATGATGAAATACGGCTTCACTGGATGATGAAACACAACTTCACTGAACAATGAAAGACGACTTAACTGGAAAATGAAACACGACTTCACTGGATGATGAAACACGACTTCACTGGATGATGAAACATGACTTCACTGGATGATGAAACACGACTTAACTGAACGATGAAATACGACTTCACTGGATAATGAAACACGACTTCACTGGATGATGAAACACGACTTCACTGGATGATGAAACACGACTTCACTGGATGATGAAACACGACTTAACTGAACGATGAAATACGACTTCACTGGATGATGAAACACGACTTCATTGTCAGATGAAACACGACTTAACTGAACGATGAAATACAACTTCACTGGATGATGAAACACAACTTCACTGAACGATGAAATACGACTTCACTGGATGATGAAACACGACTTCACTGGACGATGAAACACGACTTCACTGTCAGATGAAACACGACTTTACTGTCAGATGAAACACGACTTCACTGGATGATGAAACATGACTTCACTGGATGATGAAACACGACTTCACTGGATGATGAAACACAACTTAACTGGAAAATGAAACACGACTTCACCGTCAGATGAAACACGACTTAACTGAACGATGAAATACGACTTCACTGGATGATGAAACACGACTTCACTGAACGATGAAATACGACTTCACTGTCAGATGAAACATGACTTCACTGTCAGATGAAATACGACTTCACTGGACAATGAAACACGACTTCACTGTCAGATGAAACACGACTTTACTGTCAGATGAAACACGACTTCACTGTCAGATGAAACAACTTCACGGGATGATGAAACACGACTTCACTGTCAGATGAAACACAACTTCGCGGGACGATGAAACACGACTTCACTGGACGATGAAACACGACTTCACTGGACGATGAAACACGACTTCACTCTCAGATGAAACACGACGTCACTGTCAGATGAAATGCGATTTTACTGTCAGATGAAACACGACTTCACTGTCGGATGAAACACGACTTCACTGTCAGATGAAACATGACTTCACTGGACGATGAAACACGACTTCACTGTCAGATGAACCACAACTTCAATGTCAGATGAAACACGACTTCACTGTCATATGAAACACGAGTTCACTGGATGATGAAACACGACTTCACTGTACGATGAAACACGACTTCACTGGATGTTGAAACACGACTTCACTGAACGATGAAATATGACTTCACTGTCAGATGAAATACGACTTCACTGGACAATGAAACACGACTTCACTGTCAGATGAAACACGACTTTACTGTCAGATGAAACACGACTTCACTGTCAGATGAAACAACTTCACGGGATGATGAAACACGACTTCACTGTCAGATGAAACACAACTTCGCGGGACGATGAAATGCGACTTCACTGGATGATGAAACACGACTTCACTGTCACATCAAAACACGACTTCAGTGGATGATAAAACTCAACTTCACTGTCACATGAAACACGACTTCACTGGATGATAAAACTCAACTTCACTGTCAGATGAAACACGACTTCACTGTCAGATGAAACACGACTTCACTGTCAGGTGAAACACGACTTTACTGTCAGATGAAACAGGACTTCAATGTGAGATGAAACAGGACTTAACTATCAGATGAAACACGACTTCACTGGACGATGAAACACGACTTCACTGGACGATGAAACACGACTTCAATGAAGGATGAAACACGACTTCACTGTCAGATGAAACACAACTTTACTGTCAGATGAAATACGGCTTCACTGGATGATGAAACACAACTTCACTGAACAATGAAAGACGACTTAACTGGAAAATGAAACACGACTTCACTGGATGATGAAATACGGCTTCACTGGATGATGAAACACAACTTCACTGAACAATGAAAGACGACTTAACTGGAAAATGAAACACGACTTCACTGGATGATGAAACACGACTTCACTGGATGATGAAACACGACTTCACTGGACGATGAAACACGACTTCACTGGATGATGAAACACGACTTCACTGGATGATGAAACACGACTTCACTGGATGATGAAACACGACTTCACTGGATGATGAAACACGACTTCACTGGATGATGAAACACGACTTAACTGAACGATGAAATACGACTTCACTGGATGATGAAACACGACTTCATTGTCAGATGAAACACGACTTAACTGAACGATGAAATACGACTTCACTGGATGATGAAACACGACTTCACTGAACGATGAAACACGACTTCACTGGATGATGAAACACGACTTCACTGGACGATGAAACACGACTTCACTGTCAGATGAAACACGACTTTACTGTCAGATGAAACACGACTTCACTGGATGATGAAACATGACTTCACTGGATGATGAAACACGACTTCACTGGATGATGAAACACAACTTAACTGGAAAATGAAACACGACTTCACCGTCAGATGAAACACGACTTAACTGAACGATGAAATACGACTTCACTGGATGATGAAACACGACTTCACTGAACGATGAAACATGACTTCACTGTCAGATGAAATACGACTTCACTGGACAATGAAACACGACTTCACTGTCAGATGAAACACGACTTTACTGTCAGATGAAACACGACTTCACTGTCAGATGAAACAACTTCACGGGATGATGAAACACGACTTCACTGTCAGATGAAACACAACTTCGCGGGACGATGAAACACGACTTCACTGGACGATGAAACACGACTTCACTGGACGATGAAACACGACTTCACTGTCAGATGAAACACGACGTCACTGTCAGATGAAATGTGATTTTACTGTCAGATGAAACACGACTTCACTGTCGGATGAAACACGACTTCACTGTCAGATGAAACATGACTTCACTGGACGATGAAACACGACTTCACTGTCAGA
>CAKAKS010000070.1:29843-54843 GCA_916700875.1 Sebastes aleutianus
TGTCTCCGTATGCTCCTTTAATGTCTCCTTACGCTCCTTTAACGTCTCTGTACGCTCCTTTAACGTCTCCTTACGCTCCTTTAACGTCTCCTTATGCTCCTTTAATGTCTCCTTACGCTCCTTTAACGTCTCCTTACGCTCCTTTAACGTCTCCGTATGCTCCTTTAATGTCTCCTTACGTTCCTTTAACGTCTCCTTACGCTCCTTTAACGTCTCCGTATGCTCCTTTAATGTCTCCTTACGTTCCTTTAACGTCTCCTTACACGCTCCTTTAATGTCTCCTTACACGCTCCTTTAACGTCTCCGTACGCTCCTTTAACGTCTCCGTACGCTCCTTTAACGTCTCCGTACGCTCCTTTAACGTCTCCGTACGCTCCTTTAATGTCTCCTTACGCTCCTTTAACGTCTCCTTATGCTCCTTTAATGTCTCCTTACGCTCCTTTAACGTCTCTGTACGTTCCTTTAACGTCTCCGTATGCTCCTTTAATGTCTCCTTACGTTCCTTTAACGTCTCCTTACGCTCCTTTAACGTCTCCGTATGCTCCTTTAATGTCTCCTTACGTTCCTTTAACGTCTCCTTACACGCTCCTTTAATGTCTCCTTACACGCTCCTTTAACGTCTCCGTACGCTCCTTTAACGTCTCCGTATGCTCCTTTAATGTCTCCTTACGCTCCTTTAACGTCTCCGTACGCTCCTTTAACGTCTCCGTACGCTCCTTTAACGTCTCCTTACGCTCCTTTAACGTCTCCGTACGCTCCTTTAACGTCTCCTTACGCTCCTTTAACGTCTCCTTACGCTCCTTTAACGTCTCCTTACGCTCCTTTAACGTCTCCGTACGCTCCTTTAACGTCTCCTTACGCTCCTTTAACGTCTCCTTACGCTCCTTTAACGTCTCCTTACGCTCCTTTAACGTCTCCGTATGCTCCTTTAACGTCTCCGTATGCTCCTTTAACGTCTCCGTACGCTCCTTTAACGTCTCCGTACGCTCCTTTAACGTCTCCTTACGCTCCTTTAACGTCTCCTTATGCTCCTTTAATGTCTCCTTACGCTCCTTTAATGGACACCTGCCAACCAATCAGAAAGCAGTACTGCAATAGAGGCAGGAAGCAGGCGAGGCGCTCTGAACCTCAGTGAGGAATTTATGTCCATGTGTAAAAGTTTAGTCCACTGAGTCATCCAGATAGGGAGGGAGTGTGTGTGTGAGGGAGTGTGTGTGTGAGGGAGTGTGTGTGTGTGTGTGTGTGCGTGTGTGAGAGAGTGTGTATTTAAACACCCCACCCCATCCTGTCCTGGATCATACCGGAGCTACTCGCTGCTGAAGGTAAGAACACAGAACCCAGAGAACACAGAACCCAGAGAACACAGAGAACACAGAGAACACAGGGAACAGAGAGAACACAGAGAACACAGAGAACACAGAGAACACAGAGAACAGAGAGAACACAGAGAGACTCAGAGAACAGAGAGAACACAGAGAACACAGAGAACCCAGAGAACCCAGAGAACAGAGAGAACACAGAGAACACAGGGAACAGAGAGAACACAGAGAGACTCAGAGAACAGAGAGAACCCAGAGAACACAGAACACAGAGAACACAGAGAACACAGAGAACACAGGGAACAGAGAGAACACAGAGAACAGAGAGAACACAGAGAACACAGAGAACAGAGAGAACACAGAGAACACAGAGAACCCAGAGAACCCAGAGAACAGAGAGAACCCAGAGAACACAGGGAACAGAGAGAACACAGAGAGACTCAGATCTAGTGGAGATCAACTGTGAAACAACAGGAAGCTTTTATCTGTTTCTAACCTGCTCTGAGTTTCTGAGTTAGTGAAGAATGTGTTTTTGAGCTGAAGTCTCCCTGAGGAGGCTGGTGGGAATCCTTCCTGATGTTCTAACAGCTGGATGGTAGAGTAGATGGTGTTTTTGAGCTGAAGTCTCCCTGAGGAGGCCGGTGGGAATCCTTCCTGATGTTCTAACAGCTGGATGGTAGAGTAGATGGGTGCGGCCGGTCGGGTGAAGTCTGTAATTACCAGCTTCATGTGGGATCACAGAGAGGTGATGATGGAGCTCCTGAAACACATTAAAGAAGACGTACTGATATAGATCCATATAGGTATAAAACAGCTCTATGTTTTAGATCTATAGATCTATATATACTGTATATATACTGTATATATATATATATATATATTATATGTAATAAGTGTATTTAGGAGGAGTTAACGGTTGTTTCCTGTCATCAGGATGTTGTTATCAGAACCAGAGGAACATTCAGGCGTCCTCCAGTGGTTAAACAGCTGAACTACACTACTACTGTTTATTTATTGACCCAGATTAAATCTCTGGTGACCCACCTGAGGGTCCCGACCCGGTCTTTGTCTCTGTTCTGAAGACCTTTTTCACAGCAGACATTTTGATTAATAACACTAACTACTAAGTGTAAATGTCTTAATGTCTTAATGTCTAAATGTCTTAATGTCTAAATGTCTAAATGTCTTAATGTCTAAATGTCTAAATGTCTTAATGTCTAAATGTCTTAATGTCTAAATGTCTAAATGTCTAAATGTCTAAATGTCTAAATGTCTTAATGTCTAAATGTCTTAATGTCTAAATGTCTTAATGTCTTAATTTCTAAATGTCTTAATGTCTAAATGTCTAAATGTCTTAATGTCTAAATGTCTTAATGTCTAAATGTCTTAATGTCTTAATGTCTTAATGTCTAAATGTCTTAATGTCTAAATGTCTTAATTTCTAAATGTCTTAATGTCTAAATGTCTTAATTTCTAAATGTCTAAATGTCTTAATGTCTAAATGTCTTAATGTCTAAATGTCTTAATTTCTAAATGTCTAAATGTCTAAATGTCTTAATGTCTTAATGTCTAAATGTCTAAATGTCTTAATGTCTAAATGTCTTAATTTCTAAATGTCTAAATGTCTTAATGTCTTAATGTCTTAATGTCTAAATGTCTAAATGTCTTAATGTCTTAATTTCTAAATGTCTAAATGTCTTAATGTCTAAATGTCTAAATGTCTAAATGTCTTAATGTCTAAATGTCTAAATGTCTAAATGTCTTAATGTCTAAATGTCTTAATGTCTAAATGTCTTAATGTCTAAATGTCTAAATGTCTTAATGTCTAAATGTCTAAATGTCTTAATGTCTAAATGTCTAAATGTCTAAATGTCTTAATTTCTAAATGTCTTAATGTCTAAATGTCTTAATGTCTAAATGTCTAAATGTCTTAATGTCTAAATGTCTAAATGTCTTAATGTCTTAATGTCTAAATTTCTAAATGTCTAAATGTCTTAATGTCTAAATGTCTTAATGTCTAAATGTCTAAATGTCTTAATGTCTTAATGTCTAAATGTCTAAATGTCTAAATGTCTAAATGTCTAATGTCTTAATGTCTAAATGTCTTAATGTCTAAATGTCTTAATGTCTAAATGTCTAAATGTCTTAATGTCTTAATGTCTTAATGTCTTAAAGGGACTATTTGTAACTTTCAGAAATGCTTCTTAACAGCGACACCTGTGGCCGTGAAATCAACGAAAGTCAGCGTCGAGCTCGCGCTTGCTCGCTCTAAATATACCTGAAGGAGCATCACTCAAAACAGTGAGGCGACACATGTCAGCTAAAACCACAATATCACTCTATATTTCAGCTTCTTGGCAGTAATGTTAGCTGACCAGACGAAGGTCTCTCCATGAACATGATTTAGATCTGATCCTAGTGTTGGCTTTTCCTGCCTCTGCGCAGGCTGATGCAGCGGGGCTCTGCACCGTGTCTCCTCTGCTCTCTCCTCCCGCAGCCGGAGAGAGCAGAGGAGACACCGGCACCCGGTCGGTAATGAGACGATAGCGTTACTAGCTGATGAGCTCCGTCACTTCACAAGACACGGGAAACCTCTGTTGGTCTGGAGGAGCTGCAGCAGTTATTTCTGCACAAACGTCCCCTGTGCATTCACTAGATATTCTCAGAGCTAAACTAACTCTTCTGCAGTGTGGAGGGAGCGCGCGTTCACGTCTAGAGGTGGAGCGAGCTGAACGAGAACGCGCGCGCTGTCTGAGTGAAGGCAAGCAGGCAGAGGAGGACAGGCAGCGGCTACACGCGAACGCGCATATGCGAGCGCGCATGTGTGGCGACCCGCTACATTTATACGCTTAAAAAGTTACAAATAGTCCCTTTAATGTCTTAATGTCTTAATGTCTTAATGTCTTAATCTCTGCTGTGAAAGACGTTTAAGAATCAGATTCATTTGGGAATAAAACGTCCAGTTTGTCTCTTTTACGTTCAGTGGTAAAAAACTACTGAATATTATACTAGTACTACTACTACTGTTTAAACTGAATATATTAGTACTAGTACTACTACTATTGTTTAAAGTGAATATTAAAGTACTGGTACTACTATTATTGTTTAAACTGAATATATTGTACTAGTACTACTACTATTGTTTAAACTGAATATATTAGTACTAGTACTACTACTGTTGTTTAAAGTGAATATCTTTGAGTCTTGGACAGACAAAGACATATTTCTGAAACTTGAGGACTGTTTGTATCAGCTGTTGCTAGGCGACGGAACGCTGACCCTCACACCCTTCCTGTTAATGTTTTGTTAGAGCGTCTTAATAACTTCATTGTTTCTGAGTTAATGATTTCTACCAACACACTGAAGTTCACTGTTACATAACTGTACCTGTAGCGGTCCAGACGTCTCCAGACGGCTCCAGATACTGAAGGTGTGTTCAGTGATCCGTTCTCCTTATCGGCAGCCTCTCCTGCTGACACTCCCTCTGGCACGTCCTGCTCAATAAATCAAACACACCCAGCTGAAGCTGGACTCTGAAGCTGGACTCTGAAGCTGGACTCTGAAGCTCTCAGTGTTAACAGACTATAATAACATAATATATTATATACTATATATAACAATAATACAGAGAATCTAGAAAGGACACCTGTAGTTTGATCTGACAGTTCTCCATCCTCCATCCTACATTCTAATGTGCATTTTCTATTAGAAACATTAGAGGCATTAGAAACATTAGAAACATTAGAGACATTAGAGACATTAAAAACATTAGAGACATTAGAAACATTAGAAACATTAGAGACATTAAAAACATTAGAAACATTAAAAACATTAGAGACATTAGAAACATTAGAGACATTAGAGACATTAAAAACATTAGAAACATTAGAAACATTAGAGACATTAAAAACATTAGAAACATTAGAAACATTAGAGACATTAAAAACATTAGAGACATTAAAAACATTAGAAACATTAGAAACATTAGAGACATTAGAGACATTAAAAACATTAGAAACATTAGAAACATTAGAGACATTAGAGACATTAAAAACATTAGAAACATTAGAAACATTAGAAACATTAGAGACATTAGAGACATTAAAAACATTAGAAACATTAGAGACATTAAAAACATTATAAACATTAGAAACATTAGAGACATTAGAGACATTAGAGACATTAAAAACATTAGAGACATTAAAAACATTAGAAACATTAGAAACATTAGAAACATTAGAAACATTAGAGACATTAGAGACATTAAAAACATTAGAGACATTAGAAACATTAGAAACATTAGAGACATTAAAAACATTAGAAACATTAGAAACATTAGAGACATTAAAAACATTAGAAACATTAGAAACATTAGAGACATTAGAGACATTAGAGACATTAGAAACATTAGAGACATTAGAGACATTGGAGACATTAGAGACATTAGAAACATTAGAAACATTAGAGACATTAAAAACATTAGAAACATTAGAAACATTAGAGACATTAAAAACATTAGAAACATTAGAAACATTAGAAACATTAGAGACATTAAAAACATTAGAAACATTAGAAACATCAGAGACATTAAAAACATTAGAAACATTAGAAACATTAGAGACATTAGAGACATTAAAAACATTAGAAACATTAGAAACATTAGAAACATTAGAGACATTAGAAACATTAGAGACATTAGAGACATTACAAACATTAGAAACATTAGAAACATTAAAAACATTAGAAACATTAGAAACATTAAAAACATTAGAAACATTAGAAACATTAGAGACATTAGAGACATTAAAAACATTAGAAACATTAGAAACATTAGAGACATTAAAAACATTAGAAACATTAGAAACATTAGAGACATTAGAGACATTAAAAACATTAGAAACATTAGAAACATTAGAGACATTAGAAACATTAGAAACATTAGAGACATTAAAAACATTAGAAACATTAGAAACATTAGAAACATTAGAGACATTAGAGACATTAGAAACATTAGAGACATTAAAAACATTAGAAACCTTAGAAACATCTCCTGGTTTCAGCTTCTTAAATGTGAGAACGTTTCTCTCGTCTTATTGGGTATATTTCAGTTTATCGGACAGAAAAATACTTTTCTCTCTGGTGATTAATCAGGACGAGAAGAGTCGATGAATCGATAATGGTAGATAATATAATCAATAACTGGCAGTTTCAACCCTGAATGGAACTTCAGGTCTGAAACGAGGCCAACAGACGGATGGAACAGACGTAATAATGACTATTAATAATAATAATAATAATAATAATAATAATAATGACTGATGGAAGCTGTGTTTCCTCCTGCAGGGTTAGGGTTATCATCATCATGGCGCTGGTGTCTGAGTTTCTGGGCCAGCTGACGCTGTCGTACGGAGCGGTGAGTCATACTCATCAGGATAACGCCGTCATCATTCAACGTTAAATCTGTCTGACATCTTTTTATGGTTATATGAGTGCACGTACAGTATGTACATACGTTGATATCTTTACTGCCTGAAGCTCTGAGAGGATCCTGAGTTTTTACTGGCCTCATAAAGCAGGTAAAGGTGTGGTCGGTTCTCCAGCCAGAGTTTACCTGATAAACTGAAGACGAGGTCACACCGATCAATGACTCATCACTGATCAATGACTCATCACCGATCAATGACTCATTCAGACGCTGTGTGAGGAACACCACTGTCAGTTCTGATCAGTTCTGAAGGGAGGAGTTCGGTGTGAAGGGCGTGTAGGGAGGAGGTCGGGGTGGACGGCGTGTAGGGAGGAGGTCGGGGTGGACGGCGTGTAGGGAGGAGTTCGGTGTGAACGGCGTGTAGGGAGGAGGTCGGGGTGGACGGCGTGTAGGGAGGAGGTCGGGGTGGACGGCGTGTAGGGAGGAGTTCGGTGTGAACGGCGTGTAGGGAGGAGGTCGGGGTGAAGGGCGTGTAGGGAGGAGTTCGGTGTGAACGGCGTGTAGGGAGGAGGTCGGGGTGGACGGCTTATAGGGAGGAGTTCGGTGTGAACGGCGTGTAGGGAGGAGGTCGGGGTGAAGGGCGTGTAAGGAGGAGTTCGGGGTGGACGGCGTGTAGGGAGGAGGTCGGGGTGGACGGCGTGTAGGGAGGAGGTCGGGGTGGACGGCATGTAGGGAGGAGGTCGGGGTGGACGGCGTGTAGGGAGGAGTTCGGTGTGAACGGCGTGTAGGGAGGAGGTCGGGGTGGACGGCGTGTAGGGAGGAGTTCGGTGTGAACGGCGTGTAGGGAGGAGGTCGGTGTGAACAGCGTGTAGGGAGGAGGTCGGGGTGGACGACGTGTAGGGAGGAGGTCGGGGTGGACGGCATGTAGGGAGGAGTTCGGTGTGAACGGCGTGTAGGGAGGAGGTCGGGGTGGACGGCGTGTAGGGAGGAGGTCGGGGTGGACGGCATGTAGGGAGGAGTTCGGTGTGAACGGCGTGTAGGGAGGAGGTCGGGGTGGACGGCGTGTAGGGAGGAGGTCGGGGTGGACGGCATGTAGGGAGGAGTTCGGTGTGAACGGCGTGTAGGGAGGAGGTCGGGGTGGACGGCGTGTAGGGAGGAGGTCGGGGTGGACGGCATGTAGGGAGGAGTTCGGTGTGAACAGCGTGTAGGGAGGAGGTCGGGTTGGACGGCGTGTAGGGAGGAGTTCGGTGTGAACGGCGTGTAGGGAGGAGGTCGGGGTGAACGGGTGGGTCTAAAAACACCAGACTGTCACCAGGAGACCACTAATGGTGCCCCGTGTGAGGCCAGGAGACCATTATGGTGCCCCTGTGTGAGGCCAGGAGACCACTATGGTGCCCCGTGTGAGGCCAGGAGACCATTATGGTGCCCCGTGTGAGGCCAGGAGACCACTATGGTGCCCCGTGTGAGGCCAGGAGACCACTATGGTGCCCCGTGTGAGGCCAGAACTCAACGTTGATTTATTTGTAACTTCTGTTCTTCAGTTACAGAACTTCTGGAGTATTTTAACCCAAACCACCATCTTTTGCTGAACCTAAATAAGGAGTTTTAATTTGAAAAGACTGTATCCTGTAATGAGCAGAAACTGACTTGTGTGCTGGACATTCGTAGGAAAACGAACGAGAAAAGAGGAAAAACTTTTATCAAGTTATGATATAAACTGTTGTAGGAGGATCCGCTGAATAAACACATATATCATTTATGTTTGCTAAGACCAAATGTGTTGTTGTTTTTAACTGGAGGAGGCGAGGAGCAATGCCCTTCCTCTGCCTAGTCCTTGGGAAGAAATAAAAACAATACAGACTCGGTCTATTTCTTGGTGTGTTCCAGACAAACCAATGTGGCCCAGGGTTGGTTCCTGACACGTTGGCGTACACTCTGCTAAAAGAATGTGGCCGTATGCTGCAAGCCCGTTGTCACTCCCAACTCATCACATACTGCCAAACCGACGCACAGCGGCGCCCTTTAGCAATAGTATGAGATGCACCGGGCTTTCAACTAACTCCAATGTAAACCCACCCACGGCGTTATTCGACGGTCGGAGCAGTGATGTGGTATTAATAGCGTGAGAGTCCGTTCAGGGTGGAGGGAGGGGAGGTGGACGGGTCAAACAAACACCAGACTTTCAACCAGCAGACCGCTATTGGTGCCCCGTGTGAGGCTAAAAATAACTTATTTTGTCACGTCAGTCGTTAGTCACGTGACTCGTCGGTGTCGTCGGTCATGTGAGTCGTTAGTCAGTGAAGTTAGCGTCAATCACGACGGTTTCCTAACCCTAACTTTGTTGTTGTGTTGCCTAAACCTAACTTCTTGTGAAAACAGAAGTTTATTTTGAAAGAACGCTATGCATGTAATATGTTGACACACCGTCCCCGGTCCATCCAACAGTAACGCTAGAGGAGAACCCAGAGGGTCAGTATTTGACCAGTTGTGAGTGAGAACGGGTTGATGTGGTCCAGACCACCCCTGAATGTGGTCTCCGTCATCACATGCTGTTTCTGAGAGGTAACATGTCTCTGTCCTCTGTAGGAAGCGGAGCCCAAATTCCCCACCGTGGTGCCGGTACGAGACTTCGACCCGGCCAAAGACGCCGCCAGGATCGAGACGGCCATCAAGACTAAAGGTGAGAGTCAGAGTTCTGACTGTTCCTTCTCTAATAATTCAGCCCCAGACGGTCTGGATCACCCTGACCCTGACCCTGACCCTGGATCACCCTGACCCTGACCCTGGATCACCCTGACCCTGACCCTGACCCTGGATCACCCTGACCCTGACCCTGACCCTGACCCTGGATTACCAGACTCAACCTGAGGTCTAGAAAAGGTCATCTTCTCATAGTCTACGGGGCCGGGAAACAGGTTCACTCATTCATTCATTCACACGTCCAATGAGCTGTACAATAAGGATCCCATCCCTCGGATCTATCTACAGAGTTCAGTTATAACTCTCTCCGACTCTGGACCCACGAAGGCTTTTTATTCTTATTCATTTGAAGTGTTTGACGTATCGATGTAAAGTCGACGTTCGTGTGCAGACGACAACCTGACTGAGACGACTGTAGTTCTGCTGGTGAGCATTGAAGAACGAATGCCGTCCGGTTCTCACGCTTCGTCTTTGGTTTTGGTGCCGAGCCTCACAGTGTATTCGGTTACACCTAACTACTGTTAATAATTAACCGTTTAACTGTTAACCAACAATCACAACTTGGACTGGTTAATGCCGTCAGCTAAACGGTTAACATAAATATTAAAAGTGAAATAAGAAGCTGAGTGAATGGATCACAGTGAGCTGGTTCTCAGAGACACAGAACAGAGCAGACTGTGAGCGGTCAGGAAACGGTACCGTTACCTATTGATTGGATGGTTGTTATTTTAAATTATTAATAATAATTATTTGTGTAATGATGCTCCGGTTATAGAAAAGGAGCCGACGCCAGACGTGACCGATCATGGTGATACTGTTTTCACTTTCTACAGGCCCTTCAGCTTAAACTTTGGGCTGTAGTTCCTCTTTAATCTGGACTGGAAGTATTATTTTATTATTATATAATTATTATTATATTATATTATTATATTATTATTATTATTATTATTGTATTATTATATTATTATTATAATATTATTATTATTATTATTATTGTATTATTATATTAGTATTATTGTATTATTAAATTATTATATTATTATTTTATTATTATTATTATTATTAGACCAGTATTAAATTACTGTATGATTCAACGTCCTGCAGGCGTAGACGAACAGACCGTCATCGACATCCTGACCAGACGCAGCTACGAGCAGCGCAGAGAGATCGCCTTCGAATACGAACGGCTCTCTAAGAAGGTAATAGTATATAGTAGGTAGTAGAGAGTATATAGTAGGTAGTAGAGAGTATATAGTAGGTAGTAGATTGTATATAGTAGGTAGTAGAGAGTATATAGTAGGTAGTAGAGAGTATATAGTAGGTAGTAGAGAGTATATAGTAGGTAGTAGATTGTATATAGTAGGTAGTAGAGAGTATATAGTAGGTAGTAGAGAGTATATAGTAGGTAGTAGATTGTATATAGTAGGTAGTAGAGAGTATATAGTAGGTAGTAGGTGAAGTATCCTCCTCTCTGCTGCTTGTCTCAGTGTTTCTAAACAGACGTGTGGTTGCTTGGTTTGTCCAGGACCTGATCTCGGCCCTGAAGGCGGCGCTGTCCGGCTCTCTGGAGGCTCTGATGTTGGGTCTGATGAAGAGCACCGCTCAGTACGACGCCTCCGAGCTCAAAGCCTCCATGAAGGTAACCGTCACCGCCGGTCCACAGTACATTTACTCTGTGGTACATTTACTATGTGGTACATTTACTCTGTAGTACATCTACTATGTAGTACATTTACTCTGTGGTACATTTACTATGTGGTACATTTACTCTGTGGTACATTTACTATGTGGTACATTTACTCTGTGGTACATTTACTATGTGGTACATTTACTCTGTGGTACATTTACTCTGTGGTACATTTACTCTGTGGTACTTTTATTCTGTGGTACATTTACTCTGTAGTACATTTACTCTGTGGTACATTTACTATGTAGTACATTTACTCTGTAGTACTGATGGTATCAGCTCCCCTCTGAACGTCTCACATGGTTTCATTGATGATTAAAGTCCAGAACCAGTCAACAGATCAGTACCAGAACTCTCCCATTAATCATCAAACAACATACAGTCTGTGGTGACCCTCTGGAGGGGCCCGACCCCTAGGTTGGGAACCCAACAATAAACTAGCCAACTGTTTATAAAGTACTTCAAACTTTCAGTAAAACGATTACTTTTACTTTTGATAAATACATCTTTGACCAATCAGACGGCTCTGACAGACTGACTCGTTATATAACAGTAGTTATAGTAGTAGTTGTAGTATATAGTAGGTATAACAGTAGTTATAGTAGTAGTAGTAGTATATAGTAGGTATAACAGTAGTTATAGTAGCAGTAGTAGTAGTAGTATATAGTAGTTATAACAGTAGTTATAGTAGCAGTAGTAGTAGTATATAGTAGGTATAACAGTAGTTATAGTAGTAGTAGTAGTAGTATATAGTAGTTATAACAGTAGTTATAGTAGCAGTAGTAGTAGTATATAGTAGGTATAACAGTAGTTATAGTAGCAGTAGTAGTAGTAGTATATAGTAGTTATAACAGTAATTATAGTTGTAGTAGTAGTAGTATATAGTAGGTATAACAGTAGTTATAGTAGTAGTAGTAGTATATAGTAGGTATAACAGTAGTTATAGTAGTAGTAGTAGTAGTAGTATATAGTAGGCATAAGAGTAGTTATAGTAGTAGTAGTAGTATATAGTAGGTATAACAGTAGTTATAGTAGTAGTAGTAGTAGTAGTATATAGTAGGTATAAGAGTAGTTATAGTAGTAGTAGTAGTAGTAGTAGTAGTAGTAGTAGTATATAGTAGGTATAACAGTAGTTATAGTAGTAGTAGTAGTAGTAGTAGTATATAGTAGGTATAAGAGTGGTTATAGTAGTAGTAGTAGTATATAGTAGGTATAAGAGTAGTTATAGTAGTAGTAGTAGTATATAGTAGGTATAAGAGTAGTTATAGTAGTAGTAGTATATAGTAGTTATAACAGTAGTTATAGTAGTAGTAGTAGTAGTATATAGTAGGTATAAGAGTAGTTATAGTAGTAGTAGTAGTAGTAGTAGTATATAGTAGGTATAAGAGTAGTTATAGTAGTAGTAGTAGTAGTAGTAGTATATAGTAGGTATAAGAGTAGTTATAATAGTAGTAGTAGTAGTAGTAGTAGTATATAGTAGGTATAAGAGTAGTTATAGTAGTAGTAGTAGTAGTATATAGTAGGTATAAGAGTAGTTATAGTAGTAGTAGTAGTAGTAGTAGTAGTATATAGTAGGTATAAGAGTAGTTATAGTAGTAGCAGTAGTATATAGTACGTATAACAGTAGTTATAGTAGTAGTAGTTGTAGTAGTAGTAGTAGTAGTAGTATATAGTAGGTATAAGAGTAGTTATAGTAGTAGTAGTAGTAGTATATAGTAGGTATAACAGTAGTTATAGTAGTAGTAGTAGTATATAGTAGGTATAAGAGTAGTTATAGTAGTAGTAGTAGTATATAGTAGGTATAACAGTAGTTATAGTAGTAGTAGTAGTAGTAGTAGTAGTAGTAGTATATAGTAGGTATAAGAGTAGTTATAGTAGTAGTAGTAGTAGTAGTAGTAGTATATAGTAGGTATAAGAGTAGTTATAGTAGTAGTAGTAGTAGTAGTAGTATATAGTAGGTATAAGAGTAGTTATAGTAGTAGTAGTAGTAGTAGTAGTATATAGTAGTTATAACAGTAGTTATAGTAGCAGTAGTAGTAGTATATAGTAGGTATAACAGTAGTTATAGTAGTAGTAGTAGTAGTATATAGTAGGTATAACAGTAGTTATAGTAGTAGTAGTAGTAGTAGTAGTAGTATATAGTAGGTATAAGAGTAGTTATAGTAGTAGCAGTAGTATATAGTACGTATAACAGTAGTTATAGTAGTAGTAGTTGTAGTAGTAGTAGTAGTAGTAGTATATAGTAGGTATAAGAGTAGTTATAGTAGTAGTAGTAGTAGTAGTAGTAGTATATAGTAGGTATAAGAGTAGTTATAGTAGTAGTAGTAGTATATAGTAGGTATAACAGTAGTTATAGTAGTAGTAGTAATAGTAGTAGTAGTAGTATATAGTAGGTATAAGAGTAGTTATAGTAGTAGTAGTAGTAGTAGTAGTAGTAGTAGTATATAGTAGGTATAAGAGTAGTTATAGTAGTAGTAGTAGTAGTAGTATATAGTAGGTATAAGAGTAGTTATAGTAGTAGTAGTAGTATATAGTAGGTATAACAGTAATTATAGTAGTAGTAGTAGTATATAGTAGGTATAAGAGTAGTTATAGTAGTAGTAGTAGTATATAGTAGGTATAAGAGTAGTTATAGTAGTAGTAGTAGTAGTAGTAGTAGTAGTAGTAGTATATAGTAGGTATAAGAGTAGTTATAGTAGTAGTAGTATATAGTAGGTATAAGAGTAGTTATAGTAGTAGTAGTAGTAGTAGTAGTAGTAGTAGTATATAGTAGGTATAAGAGTAGTTATAGTAGTAGTAGTAGTATATAGTAGGTATAAGAGTAGTTATAGTAGTAGTAGTAGTATATAGTAGGTATAAGAGTAGTTATAGTAGTAGTAGTATATAGTAGTTATAACAGTATAATTTCAGTGTGTAGAATGAGGAGTCTTGCCTGCTGGTTCCGCTGGTTTCATGGTTTCATGGTTCTGCTGATTTCATGGTTCTGCTGGTTCTGCTGGTTTCATGGTTCTGCTGGTTTCATGGTTCTGCTGGTTCTGCTGGTTTCATGGTGCTGCTGGTTCTGCTTGTCTTACTGATTTCATGGTTCTGCCGGTTCTGCTGGTTCTGCTGGTTTCATGGTTCTGCTGGTTTCATGGTTCTGCTTGTCTTGCTGGTTTCATGGTTCTGCTGGTTCTGCTGGTTTCAGGGATTGGGAACAGACGAGGAGACCCTCACTGAGATCGTCTGCTCCAGAAACAACCAGGAACTGCTGGAGATCAAGAAGGTTTACAAAGACTGTGAGTCAATAACAACCAGAACATCTCAAATAAAGAGTCTGATCCAATGAAAAAAAACATCTATCATATAATAAACATATATATATATATATATATATATATATATATATGTATACGTATGTATACATATATATATATATATATATACATATATAACATTTAATCTTGAAGCTGCTGCCAGTGAATCTGTGGCTCTTTAGCATCATCTATTGGCAGACGGAGGAAACTACAGAACATCAGCAGAACTCCGTCTGTGTGTTTAGATTATAGAGACATGACATCTTCTAACATATAGTTAATAACATATAGATAATAACATATAGTTAATAAAATATAGTTAATAACATATAGTTAATAAAATATAGTTAATAACATATAGATAATAACATATAGTTAATAAAATATAGTTAATAACATATAGTTAATAAAATATAGTTAATAACATATAGTTAATAATATATAGTTAGTAAAATATAGTTAATAACATATAGTTAATAAAATATAGTTAATAATATATAGTTAATAACATATAGTTAATAACATATAGTTAATAAAATATAGTTAATAAAATATAGTTAATAACATATAGTTAATAATATATAGTTAGTAAAATATAGTTAATAAAATATAGTTAATAAAATATAGTTAATAACATATAGTTAATAATATATAGTTAATAACATATAGTTAATAAAATATAGTTAATAAAATATAGTTAATAAAATATAGTTAATAACATATAGTTAATAACATATAGTTAATAACATATAGTTAATAAAATATAGTTAATAACATATAGTTAATAAAATATAGTTAATACAATATAGTTAATAACATATAGTTAATAATATATAGTTAATAATATATAATTAATAACATATAGTTAATACAATATAGTTAATAACATATAGTTAATAACATATAGTTAATAACATATAGTTAATAAAATATAGTTAATAACATATAGTTAATAACATATAGTTAATAAAATATAGTTAATACAATATAGTTAATAACATATAGTTAATAATATATAGTTAATAACATATAGTTAATACAATATAGTTAATACAATATAGTTAATAACATATAGTTAATAACATATAGTTAATAACATATAGTTAATAACATATAGTTAATAATATATAGTTAATAAAATATAGTTAAAAACATAAAGTTAATAATATATAGTTAATAACATATAGTTAATAATATATAGTTTAAAAAATATAGTTAATAACATATAGTTAATAATTTATAGTTAATAACATATAGTTAATAAAATATAGTTAATAATATATAATTAATAATATATAGTTATTACTTCTACCAACACTGTTGACTTTAACACCAGCAAGTCAGCTCTAACAATATGATGATATACTGTATATACTGAGATAAATCAGGTATTGATATGATGATATATATACTGAGATAAATCAAGTATTGTTATGATGATATATATACTGAGATAAATCCGGTATAGATATGATGATGATATATATACTGAGATAAATCAGGTATAGATATGATGATGATATATATACTGAGATAAATCAGGTATTGATTTGATGATATATATACTGAGATAAATCAGGTATAGATATGATGATGATATATATACTGAGATAAATCAGGTATTGATTTGATGATATATATACTGAGATAAATCAGGTATTGATATGATGATGATATATATACAGAGATAAATCAGGTATTGATATGATTATATATATACTGAGATAAATCAGGTATTGATATGATGATATATATACTGAGATAAATCCGGTATAGATATGATGATGATATATATACTGAGATAAATCAGGTATAGATATGATGATGATATATATACTGAGATAAATCAGGTATTGATTTGATGATATATATACTGAGATAAATCAGGTATTGATATGATTATATATATACTGAGATAAATCAGGTATTGATATGATGATATATATACTGAGATAAATCAGGTATTGATATGCTGATGATATATATACTGAGATAAATCAGGTATTGATTTGATGATATATATACTGAGATAAATCAGGTATTGATATGCTGATGATATATATACTGAGATAAATCAGGTATTGATTTGATGATATATATACTGAGATAAATCAGGTATTGATATGATGATGATATATATACAGAGATAAATCAGGTATTGATATGATTATATATATACTGAGATAAATCAGGTATTGATATGATGATATATATACTGAGATAAATCCGGTATAGATATGATGATGATATATATACTGAGATAAATCAGGTATAGATATGATGATGATATATATACTGAGATAAATCAGGTATTGATTTGATGATATATATACTGAGATAAATCAGGTATTGATATGATGATATATATACTGAGATAAATCAGGTATTGATATGATGATATATATACTGAGATAAATCAGGTATTGATATGCTGATGATATATATACTGAGATAAATCAGGTATTGATATTATGATGATATATATAGTGATATAAATCAAGTATGCTAGCATGCTAACGGTCTTAGTATAAACAGGCACTATTTGAACGCTAAGGTTTTAGCATGTTGGTGAGCTGACATTAACTACATAGTATATAAACAGCTGTCAGGTTCAATGTGATAAATTATGTTGATATCTTTAATTCTTTATTCATATATGTGTGCAGTGTTTAAGAAGGACGTGGAGAAAGACGTAGCCGGAGACACGTCAGGAGACTTCGCTAAGCTGCTGCTGGCTCTGGTCCAGGTAGCTCACACCATGCTAATGATGCTAATGAAGCTAATGAAGCTTATGATGCTAATGAAGCTAATGATGCTAATGATGCTTATGAAGCGAACAACACAGCTGTCCTCATCTTAAGAGGTCACTTTGGGCCGAGGGAGGACAGTGGGGAGGATTTTTTATTGATTTGGGTGAAAGCGTTTTGTTTTCCTGTATTTGTTATGAGACCTAAAGTTGCAGATTCTTCTGAACTGAAACAGTTATAAACATAGTGATAATAATATAGTTCATATAATCTGATAGATTTGTTATATTGTTTTCTTTCAGTATGAACTCTTTGTAAATGTGTTAGACTATATGATGTATTTTACTGTATGAGTCACTGAGCTCAGACAGCAGCTCAGTTTCAACGCTGACATAATATTAGTTATTATTTGATTTGAACCTGACCCGTGAATGTGTGTTGCTCCACAGACTCAGAGAGATGAACCCTCTAATGTGGTCGACTACGAGAAGATCGACGAGGACGCCAGAGTGAGTCGCTCCACCCTCCACCATCTTTAGAGAACTCTCTCTAAACTATTCTTTATCAATTATATTCCATCAAGCACTCAGAAATCCTTCACTATTCATTACAATAATGATAATAATAATAATAATATTAATACCTAGTAAATATCTTCATACCTGAATCCGCACAGTAATTTAAACCGTCCTCTGTTGTCATGGTGACCCTCTCAGTGTTTGTATGAAGCCGGCGTGAAGAGGAAGGGAACCGACGTGGCGACCTGGATCTCCATCATGTCTCAAAGGAGCGTCCCCCACCTGCAGAAAGGTGAACTACACCCACAACGCTGCACGCACCTGTCGGCTGCACGCATCATATATCATCATATATTATCATATATCATCACATATATTATCATATATCATCACATATCACCATATATCATCATACATATCATCACATATCATCATATATCATCATCATATATCATCACATATCATCATCATATATCATCATCATATATCATCATCATATATCATCATATATCATCACATATCATCATATATCATTATCATATATCATCATACATCATCATCATCATATATCATCATACATCATCATATATCATCATACATCATCATCATATATATCATCATATATCATCATATATCATCACATATCATTATCATATATCATCATACATCATCATCATCATCATATATCATCATCATATATCATCATACATCATCATATATCATCATCATATATATCATCATATATCATCATACATCATCATCATCATCATATATCATCATCATATATCATCATACATCATCATCATCATATATCATCATATATCATCATACATCACCATATATCATCATCATATATCATCATATATCATCATCATATATCATCATCATACATCATCATCATATATCATCACATATCATCATCATATATCATCACATATCATCATATATAGGTATTCAGAAGTTTTACTTACTGTATGTTTTGATGTGTTTTTGTTTTGCAGTGTT
This sequence comes from Sebastes aleutianus, assembly GCA_916700875.1. Classification (NCBI taxonomy): domain Eukaryota; kingdom Metazoa; phylum Chordata; class Actinopteri; order Perciformes; family Sebastidae; genus Sebastes; species Sebastes aleutianus. The sequence goes on from CAKAKS010000070.1 coordinate 48,541, forward strand.
TGAGAGGTATAAGAGCTACAGTCCGTACGACATGAAGGAGAGCATCAGGAAGGAGGTGAAGGGAGATCTGGAGAAGTCCTTCCTCACTCTGGGTAACCAATACCACTACAGGACCAGGCATCTGATTCCTCGGTCTTATCCCTTGTCAAAGTACGGTGTGAGGATACTCACGAGCCCCCGGTGTGTTGGAGTTCTCCCCGGAGAACCAGAGGGTCGCCTCTGGGAGGAAGTCTCTGACTGTTGTTTGTGCTTCTGCACCAAACAGCAGCTCAGAGTACCAGACCTTCTCAGAGTCTCTGGGTGGCGTCCTGGAACGGGCGCCGACTGGGGACTCTACAGTTCTGCTGGGGGACTTCAAAGCCCACGTGGGCGACGATGGAGAAACCTGGAGGGGTGGGATTGGGAGGAACGGCCTGCCTGATCTGAACCCGAGTGATAGGCTTGTCACGGTAGTTGGTGTTACCGGTGTTACATGGTGGTCGGGCACACACCGATTACATTACGTACCAGCCGCCCCCACCGTTGTTTGCTTTTTTTTCAGAAATAAAACCCACTTAGTTGATTTTGGCGTATCAGCGGCATGAGCCCGACCAACACGTCCTCCATAGAGGAGGCAGAGTTTGAAGACTCGGCGGAAGGCTCGTCCATATCCTTGTTAGAGGTCGTTGAGGTCGTCAAAAAGCTCCTCAGTGGATGAGATTCACCCTGAGAGGCTGAAGGCTCTGGACATTGTTGGACTGTCTTGGCTGACACGTCTCTTCAGTGTTTCGTGGAGGTCGGGGACAGTACCTTTGGAATGGCAGGCCGGGGTGTTGGTTCCCATTTTTAAAAAGGGGGACCGGAGGGTGTGCTCCAACTATCGGGGTACCACACTGCTCAGCCTCCCCGGGAAGGTTTATTCTAGGTGCTGGGAGGGAGACTCCGACCGATAGAACCTCAGATCCAGGAGGAACAATGCGGATTTGGAAAAGTGTTTTGTGGATTTGCAGAAGGCTTACGACCGTGTCCCCCGGGGAGTCCTGTGGGGGGCACTGGGGGAATATGAGGTACCGGGGTCGTTGTTACGAGCCATCTGGTCCTTCTATAACCAAAGAGAGAGCTGTGTCCGTATACTCGTCTCCGGTGGGTGTTGGCCTCCTTCAGGATTGTCCCTCATCACCGATCCTGTTTGTGGTTTTCACGGACAGGATCTCGAGGCCCAGCCGGGGGGAGGAGAGAGTCCAGTTCGGGGACCTCAGAACTAGGTTTCTGCTCTTTGCAGATGATGTGGTTCTGTTGGCTTCATCAAGCCGTGACCTTCAGCAGCACTGAGGCGGTTTGCAGCTGAGCGTGAAGCGGTCGGGATGAGAGTCAGTACCTCCGAGTCTGAGGTCATGGTTCTCTGCCAGAGACCGGTGGATTGTACCCTCCGGGTGGGGAGTGAGTCTTTGTCCCAAGAGAGGGAGTTCAAGTATCTTGGGGTCTTGTTCACCAGTGATGGTAAAAAGGAACAGGAGATGGACAGGCGGTTCCGTGCGGCGTCTGCAGTTAAGCGGGTGCTGTACCGAACCGTTGTGGGTCAGAGGGAGCTGGGCCATGTTCTATGATGGTGCTCCAGTTAGTGGGCATTCCAGTGCAGACAAGGGTTAACTGCTCAGGTGTTTTACCCCAGTCATAATGATAATGATTAAATGTCCGTCTGTCTTCTCTTCACAGTGGAGTGCTTTGAAAACAGGCAGCTGTACTTCGCCAACAGACTCAGTGAAGCTATGAAGGTACCGTTTCATAGAGTAAATAAGTACATTTACTCAACTACTGAACTTACTCCAGTACTTTTTACTGCACTACATTTTTAAGAATTCAAAACCTACCCAGCAGTATATAAAGTCAACAAAGACATTAATCCATCAATAAATAGAATACAATAATGTAATAGAGTACTTTTACTTTTGCTACTTGAGTATTTTGTTGCTATTACTTTTGTACTTTTACTTTGTGTAACAGGGTATTTCTACACTGTATCAGTAGTTTTACTGAAGTAAAAGGTTTTGTACATCGGTATAAATGAGAGAACACTCACCGCCCTCCATCAGTCTGTCTGCTCTGACGTCTGTTTGTCGTCCTCCATCTTGTTTTTTCTGTCTCTCTGCAGAGTAAAGGAGCGAAGGAGAAGGTGGTGACGAGGATCATGGTCTCTCGTTGTGAAGTCGACCTGATGAAGATCAGAACAGAGTTCAAGAGGCAGCACAAAAGATCCTTGTACCAGACCATCGCTGTAAGTACCAGCCAGAGTACGACACAACGACAATATTAACAATATCAATACGACACAACAGCAATATTAACAATATCAATACAACACAATGACAATATTTACAATATCAGTACGACACAACGACAATATTAACAATATCAATACGACACAACAGCAATATTAACAATATCAATACGACACAATGACAATATTTACAATATCAGTACGACACATTAACAATATAAACAATATCAGTACCACACAACGACAATATTAACAATATCAGTATGACACAACAACATTATTAACAATATCAATATGACCCAACAGCAATATTAACAATATCACTACGACACAACGACAATATTAACAATATCAGTATGACACAACAACATTATTAACAATATCAATACGACCCAACAGCAATATTAACAACATCAGTACGAAACAATGACAACTTGAAAATATCAATACGACACAACGACAATGTTAACAATATCATTACGAAACAACAACAATATCAATACGAAACAACGACAATTTGACAATACCAATACGACACAACGACAATATTAACAATATCAGTACGACACAACGACAATTTAACAATATCAATACGAAACCGACAATTTGACAATATCAATACGACACAACAACATTATTAACAATATCAATATGACACAACGACAATATTAACAATATCAGTATGACACAACAACAATATTAACAATATCAGTATGACACAACGACAATATTAACAACATCAATACAGCACGACAATATTAACAATATCAGTACGACACAACAACAATATTAACAATATCAGTACGACACAACGACAATATTAACAATATCAATACGAAACAACAACAATATTAACAATATCAGTACGACACAACAACATTATTAACAATATCAATATGACCCAACAGCAATATTAACAATATCAGTACGACACAACGACAATATTAACAATATCAGTATGACACAACAACATTATTAACAATATCAATATGACCCAACAGCAATATTAATAATATTAGTACGACACAACGACAATATTAACAATATCAGTATGACACAACAACATTATTAACAATATCAATATGACCCAACAGCAATATTAACAATATCACTACGACACAACGACAATATTAACAATATCAGTATGACACAACAACATTATTAACAATTTCAATACGACCCAACAGCAATATTAACAATATCAGTACGAAACAACGACAACTTGAAAATATCAATACGACACAACGACAATATTAACAATATCAGTACGACACAACGACAATATTAACAATATCAATACGACACAACGACAATGTTAACAATATCATTACGAAACAACAACAATATCAATATGAAACAACGACAATTTGACAATACCAATACGACACAACGACAATATTAACAATATCAGTACGACACAACGACAATATTAACAATATCAATACGACACAACGACAATATTAACAATATCAATAAGTCACAACGTCAATATTAACAATATCAGTACGAAACAACAACAATATTAACAATATCAGTACGAAACAACAACAATATTAACAATATTACTACCACACAACAACAATATTAACAATATCAATACGACACAACGACAATATTAATATCAATACGACACAACGTCAATATTAACAATATCAGTACTAAACAACAACAATATTAACAATATCAATACAACGACAATATTAACAATATCAATAGGACACAACGACATTATTGACAATATCAATACGAGACAACAATATTAACAATATCAATACGACACAACGACAATATTAACAATATCAGTACGACACAATGACAATATTAACAATATCAATACGAAACAACAACAATTTAAAAATATCAATACGAAACAACGACAATATTAACAATATTATTACGAAACAACAACAATTTAACAATATCAATACGAAACAACGACAATTTGACAATATCAATACGACACAACGACACTGTTAACAATATCAATACGACACAACGTCAATATTAACAATATCAGTACGAAACAACAACAATATTAACAATATCAATACGACACAACGACAATATTAACAATATCAATACGACACAATGACATTATTGATAATATCAATACGAAACAACAACAATTTAACAATATCAATACGAAACAACGACAATTTGACAATATCAATACGACACAACGACAATATTAACAATATCAATACGACACAACGACATTATTGACAATATCAGTACGACACAATGACAATAATAACTATCAATACGAAACAACAACAATATTAACAATATCAGTACGACACAACAACAATATTAACAATATCAGTATGACACAACGACAATATTAACAATATCAGTACGACACAATGACAATATTAACAATATCAATACGACACAACAGAAATATTAACAAAATCTGTACGACACAACAACATTATTAACAATATCAATACGACCCAACAGCAATATTAACAATATTAGTATGACACAACAACAATATTAACAATATCAATACGACACAACGACAATATTAACAATATCAGTACGACACAACAACAATATTAACAATGTCAGTATGACACAACGACAATATTAACATCAATACAGCACGACAATATTAACAATATCAGTACGACACAACAACAATATTAACAATATCAGTACGACACAATGACAATATTAACAATATCAATACGAAACAACAACAATATTAACAATATCAGTACGACACAACAACATTATTAACAATATCAATACGACCCAACAGCAATATTAACAATATCAGTATGACACAACAACATTAGTAACAATATCAATATGACCCAACAGCAATATTAACAATATCAGTATGACACAACAACATTATTAACAATATCAATATGACCCAACAGCAATATTAACAATATCAGTACGACACAACAACAATATTAACAATATCAGTACGAAACAACAACAATATTAACAATATCAATATGACACAACGACAATATTAACAATATCAATACGACACAACGACATTATTGATAATATCAATACGAAACAACAACAATTTAACAATATCAATACGAAACAACGACAATTTGACAATATCAATACGACACAATGACAATATTAACAATATCAATACGACACAACGACATTATTGACAATATCAATACGACACAACGACAATATTAACAATATCAATACGACACAACGACAATGTTAACAATATAAATACGACACAACGACGAAATTAACAATATTACTACTACTATAACAATACTTGTGTCTTTGTGTGGTTCAGGAGCACACTAAAGGAGACTACCAAAAGGCTCTGCTCAGTCTGTGCGGAGGAGATGACTGAGACATCAACTCTGTCTGGACTCTGTTTCCCAGAAGGCCGCTGGGTTTGAAATATCAGCTGACTGCAGCTGTTCTTACAGTATTAGAGCCTTTGTGTTTCTACGCCTATGTCCAGCAGATATCCCCCACCTGTCTGAGCAGCTCTACTTTCTGAAATAAACTCCTTTCACCTGTTGGTTTGTGTCTTTGTTTGATGAAATGACCTCCAGAGGGCATCAGAGACACTGAGAGTGTACTGGTCTGTACTGATGCACTAGTTAAAGACCCGTTTAAGACCAGTTAAAGACCTGATTTACCAGGTCACTTTGAGAGGATTTACTACAGGAATACAGACAGTATTCAGGTGCATTTACTAGAGTGAGGTACTTTACTTTACTCGACTTTTATGCCACTTTCTACTTTTACTCCACTTCTAGGGATGCACATTTTCTAACCGATAGCTGACCCTCGTTAACCAATTATTAACCGTTAATCGACATGATTGAAGCGTTGCATGTAGCGGTGCTGTGGTAGGGGTGTCTGATGCACAAACTGGTTGAATCATCATTTATTGAAAGCTGCCAAACAGCCAACTGAGTGCTGGTGGCTTCGTGCTCGCCGTCGTCACATGGCGCCTTCAGATGAAACTGGTGAGTTTGTGGTTACAACACGGGAAGTCGTGAACACGATATGCTCGGTGTTCAAGTGGTTAAGTGTTGAGAACA
>CAKAKS010000070.1:59843-75391 GCA_916700875.1 Sebastes aleutianus
TGAACATTATCAACAGTGTTCTCTGAAGAGTCATTAAAGTCTCTTATAGTTATTAAAGTTATTAAAGTCTCTTATAGTTATTAAAGTTATTAAAGTTATTAAAGTCTCTTATAGTTATTAAAGTTATTAAAGTCTCTTATAGTTATTAAAGTTATTAAAGTCTCTTATAGTTATTAAAGTTATTAAAGTTATTAAAGTCTCTTATAGTTATTAAAGTTATTAAAGTCTCTTATAGTTATTAAAGTTATTAAAGTCTCTTATAGTTATTAAAGTTATTAAAGTCTCTTATAGTTATTAAAGTTATTAAAGTTATTAAAGTCTCTTATAGTTATTAAAGTTATTAAAGTCTCTTATAGTTATTAAAGTTATTAAAGTTATTAAAGTCTCTTATAGTTATTAAAGTTATTAAAGTCTCTTATAGTTATTAAAGTTATTAAAGTTATTAAAGTCTCTTATAGTTATTAAAGTTATTAAAGTCTCTTATAGTTATTAAAGTTATTAAAATCTCTTATAGTTATTAAAGTTATTAAAGTCTCTTATAGTTATTAAAGTTATTAAAGTCTCTTATAGTTATTAAAGTTATTAAAGTTATTAAAGTCTCTTATAGTTATTAAAGTTATTAAAGTTATTAAAGTCTCTTATAGTTATTAAAGTTATTAAAGTTATTGATTTAAAACATCTTAAAGAAAAACTTCATCTGGAAACCAGTTTCTCACCTCCTGAAGAAAACCTTGTTTTCCTCTCGTCTCCACGACGACGGAGAATCAACAAACAAAGCAAATCCTCGCTCCTCGCGTGTTAGCATGCTAACATCAGTTTAGCATGTTAACATCAGTTTAGCATGTTAACATTAGTTTAGCGTGTTAACATCAGTTTAGCGTGTTAACGTTAGTTTAGCGTGTTAACATCAGTTTAGCGTGTTAACATCAGTTTAGCGTGTTAGCATGTTAACATTAGTTTAGCGTGTTAACATCAGTTTAGCATGCTAACATCAGTTTAGCATGCTAACATCAGTTTAGCGTGCTAACATCAGTTTAGCGTGTTAACATCAGTTTAGCATGTTAACATCAGTTTAGCGTGCTAACATCAGTTTAGCGTGCTAACATCAGTTTAGCATGTTAACATCAGTTTAGCGTGCTAACATCAGTTTAGCGTGCTAACATCAGTTTAACGTGTTAACATCAGTTTAGCGTGTTAACATCAGTTTAGCGTGCTAACATCAGTTTAACGTGTTAACATCAGTTTAGCGTGTTAACATCAGTTTAGCGTGTTAACATCAGTTTAGCGTGCTAACATCAGTTTAACGTGTTAACATCAGTTTAGCGTGTTAACATCAGTTTAGCGTGTTAACATCAGTTTAGCGTGCTAACATCAGTTTAGCATGCTAACATCAGTTTAGCGTGTTAACATCAGTTTAGCGTGTTAACATCAGGTTAGCATTTTAGCATGATAACATTAGTTTAGCGTGTTAAGATCAGGTTAGCGTGTTAACATCCGGTAAGTGTGTTAGCATGTTGCCATCCCATAATGCCCTGCAGCAGATAGATAGATACGTTATTGGAGTGTGTGTGTTTAACAGTGTGTGTGTGTAACAGTGTGTGTGTGTGTTGAGCTGTTTGTTCTCAGGGAGTCACCGTCTGTAAATGAATCATTCACGCTGAGGTCACATGACTCACTTCCTGTCATGTCTCTTCTTCTCTCTCAGTGATCATGGCGGCAGTCGGAGCCGAGGTCGTGACATCAGGAGTCGTCAGCTTCCTCTTCCTCCTCCTCCTCCTCATCCTCCTCTCCATCCTCCTCACAGCTCTCTGCAGCGAGTGCAGCAGGTCAGCTGGTTCTGTTCTGTTCAGACGCAGTGTGACATCAGATGCAGTGTGAGATCAGACGCAGTGTGACATCAGATGCAGTGTGATATCAGACGCAGTGTGACATCAGATGCAGTGTGAGATCAGACGCAGTGTCAGATCTGAGACAGTGTGACATCAGATGCAGTGTGACATCAGATGCAGTGTGACATCAGACGCAGTGTGACATCAGACACAGTGTGAGATCTGAGGCAGTGTGACATCAGATGCAGTGTGAGATCAGACGCAGTGTCAGATCTGAGGCAGTGTGACATCAGATGCAGTGTGACATCAGACGCAGTGTGAGATCTGAGGCAGTGTGACATCAGACGCAGTGTGACATCAGAGACAGTGTGATATCAGACGCAGTGTGACATCAGATGCAGTGTGAGATCAGACGCAGCGTGAGATCATACGCAGCGTGACATCAGATGCAGTGTGACATCAGACGCAGTGTGAGATCTGAGGCAGTGTGAGATCAGACGCAGTGTGACATCAGAGACAGTGTGATATCAGACGCAGTGTGACATCAGATGCAGTGTGAGATCAGACGCAGCGTGAGATCATACGCAGCGTGACATCAGATGCAGTGTGACATCAGACGCAGTGTGACATCTGACGCAGTGTGAGATCTGAGGCAGTGTGAGATCAGACGCAGTGTGACATCAGACGCAATGTGACATCAAAAGCAGTGTGACATCAGACGCAGCGTGACATCAGACGCAGTGTGACATCAGACGCAGTGACATCAGACGCAGTGTGAGATCAGACGCAGCGTGAGATCAGACGCAGTGACATCAGACGCAGTGTGAGATCAGACGCAGTGTGACATCTGACACAGTGTGACATCTGAGGCAGTGTGACATCAGACGCAGTGTGACATCAGACACAGTGTGACATCAGACGCAGTGTGACATCAGATGCAGTGTCAGATCTGAGGCAGTGTGACATCAGATGCAGTGTGACATCAGACGCAGTGTGACATCAGACGCAGTGTGACATCAGATGCAGTGTGAGATCAGACGCAGTGTCAGATCTGAGGCAGTGTGACATCAGACGCAGTGTGACATCAGACGCAGTGTGACATCAGACACAGTGTGACATCAGACGCAGTGTGACATCAGACACAGTGTGACATCTGACGCAGTGTGACATCAGACGCAGTGTGACATCAGACGCAGTGTGACATCAGACGCAGCGTGACATCTGAGGCAGTGTGAGATCAGACGCAGTGTGACATCTGACACAGTGTGACATCTGAGGCAGTGTGACATCAGACGCAGTGTGACATCAGACGCAGTGTGACATCAGACACAGTGTGACATCAGACGCAGTGTGACATCAGACACAGTGTGACATCTGACGCAGTGTGACATCAGACGCAGTGTGACATCAGACGCAGTGTGACATCAGACGCAGCGTGACATCTGAGGCAGTGTGACATCAGACGCAGTGTGACATCTGACGCAGTGTGAGATCTGAGGCAGTGTGACATCAGACGCAGTGTGACATCAGACACAGTGTGACATCAGACGCAGTGTGACATCAGATGCAGTGTGAGATCAGACGCAGTGTCAGATCTGAGGCAGTGTGACATCAGATGCAGTGTGACATCAGACGCAGTGTGACATCAGACGCAGTGTGACATCAGATGCAGTGTGAGATCAGACGCAGTGTCAGATCTGAGGCAGTGTGACATCAGACGCAGTGTGACATCAGACGCAGTGTGACATCAGACACAGTGTGACATCAGACGCAGTGTGACATCAGACACAGTGTGACATCTGACGCAGTGTGACATCAGACGCAGTGTGACATCAGACGCAGTGTGACATCAGACGCAGCGTGACATCTGAGGCAGTGTGAGATCAGACGCAGTGTGACATCTGACACAGTGTGACATCTGAGGCAGTGTGACATCAGACGCAGTGTGACATCAGACGCAGTGTGACATCAGACACAGTGTGACATCAGACGCAGTGTGACATCAGACACAGTGTGACATCTGACGCAGTGTGACATCAGACGCAGTGTGACATCAGACGCAGTGTGACATCAGACGCAGCGTGACATCTGAGGCAGTGTGACATCAGACGCAGTGTGACATCTGACGCAGTGTGAGATCTGAGGCAGTGTGACATCAGACGCAGTGTGACATCAGACGCAGTGTAACATCAGACGCAGCGTGACATCAGACGCAGCGTGACATCAGACGCAGCGTGAGATCATACGCAGTGTGACATCAGACGCAGCGTGACATCAGACGCAGTGTGAGATCAGACGCAGCGTGAGATCATACGCAGTGTGACATCAGACGCAGCGTGACATCAAAAGCAGTGTGACATCAGACGCAGCGTGACATCAGACGCAGTGTGACATCAGACGCAGTGACATCAGACGCAGTGTGAGATCAGACGCAGTGTGAGATCAGACGCAGTGACATCAGACGCAGTGTGAGATCAGATGCAGTGACATCAGACGCAGTGTGACATCAGACGCAGCGTGACATCAGACGCAGTGTGAGATCAGACGCAGCGTGAGATCATACGCAGTGTGACATCAGACGCAGCGTGACATCAAAAGCAGTGTGACATCAGACGCAGCGTGACATCAGACGCAGTGTGACATCAGACGCAGTGACATCAGACGCAGTGTGAGATCAGACGCAGTGTGAGATCAGACGCAGTGACATCAGACGCAGTGTGAGATCAGATGCAGTGACATCAGACGCAGTGTGAGATCAGACGCAGTGTGAGATCAGACGCAGTGTGAGATCAGACGCAGTGTGAGATCAGACGCATTGTGACATCAAAAGCAGTGTGACATCAGACGCAGTGTGAGATCAGACGCAGTGTGACATCAGACGCAGCGTGAGATCAGACGCAGTGTGACATCAGACGCAGCGTGAGATCAGACGCAGCGTGACATCAGACGCAGTGTGACTAAGACGCAGTGTGACATCAGACGCAGTGACATCAGACGCAGTGTGACATCAGACGCGGTGACATCAGACGCAGTGTGACATCAGACGCAGCGTGACATCAGACACAGTGTGACATCAGACGCAGCGTGACATCAGACTCTTTGTTGTCGTTCAGGTTTTTATCTCTTTTTGTTCTCCAGACGTTCGTTCGAGCTAGGAGACTCGGAGGCGGACAAACATCCTTCAGCTCTCATCAGAGTGGTGAGAGACCTTTGACCTTTGACCTTTGACCTCTCTGCTGAGCTCAATAAAACGTCTGAATATTTAATATTTTATTGTTTTCATGTTGACTGACAGGTGAAGCTGGAAGAAGCCGCGGTGGAGAGAGAGAACCCGACGATCAACGAGATCCAAAACGATGAGAAAGGTTAACAACCTCTAACCTTTAACCTTTAACCTTTGACCTCTAACCTCTGACCTGTAACCTCTTACCTCTGACCTGTAAACTCTGACCTCTAACCTCTGACCTGTAACCTCTGACCTCTAACCTCTGACCTGTAAACTCTGACCTCTAACCTCTGACCTGTAACCTCTGACCTCTAACCTCTGACCTGTAACCTCTAACCTGTAACCACTAACCTCTAACCTCTGACCTGTAACCACTAACCTCTGACCTGTAACCACTAACCTCTGACCTGTAACCTCTAACCTGTAACCTCTAACCACTAACCTCTAACCTCTGACAACTAACCTGTAACCTCTAACCTGTAACCTCTGACCTCTAACCTCTAACCAGTAACCTCTTACCTGTAACCTCTAACCTCGGACCTCTAACCTCTGACCTCTAACCTCTAACCTCTAACCTGTAACCCTTGTGAACAGAAACTATCACAACATCACCTGAGTCTCACTTGTCCTCTGTGTGTCTCTCTGTGTGTCTCTCTCTGTGTGTCTCTGTGTGCGTGTCTCTGTGTGTGTGTCTCTGTGTGTCTCTCTGTGTGTGTGTGTGTGTCTCTCTGTGTGTCTCTCTGTGTGTCTCTTTGTGTGTGTCTCTCTGTGTGTGTTTCTCTCTGTGTGTCTCTCTGTGTGTGTCTCTCTGTGTGCGTGTCTCTCTGTGTCTCTCTCTGTGTGTCTGTGTGTGTGTGTGTGTGTGTCTCTCTGTGTGTGTCTCTGTGTGTGTTTCTCTCTGTGTGTGTCTCTCTGTGTGTGTCTCTCTGTGTGTGTCTCTGTGTGTGTTTCTCTCTGTGTGTGTCTCTCTGTGTCTCTCTGTGTGTGTCTCTCTGTGTGTGTGTCTCTCTATGTCTCTCTCTGTGTCTCTCTCTGTGTGTCTCTCTGTGTGTATCTCTGCGTGTGTGTCTCTGTGTGTGTGTCTCTCTGTGTGTGTCTCTCTCTGCGTGTGTCTCTGTGTGTCTCTCTGTGTGTGTGTCTCTCTGTGTGTGTCCTGTGTGTGTCTCTCTGTGTGTGTCTCTGTGTGTGTTTCTCTCTGTGTGTGTCCTGTGTGTGTCTCTCTGTGTGTGTCTCTGTGTGTGTTTCTCTCTGTGTGTGTCTCTCTGTGTGTCTCTCTGTGTGTGTGTCTCTCTATGTCTCTCTGTGTGTCTCTCTGTGTCTCTCTCTGTGTGTCTCTCTGTGTGTATCTCTGCGTGTGTGTCTCTGTGTGTGTGTCTCTCTGTGTGTGTCTCTCTCTGCGTGTGTCTCTGTGTGTCTCTCTGTGTGTGTCTCTGTGTGTGTCTCTCTGTGTGTGCCTCTCTCTGTGTCTCTCTGTGTGTGTCTCTGTGTGTGTCTCTGTGTGTGTCTCTCTGTGTGTGTAGAGTTTAATCCCGGTGACGGGGACATGACGTCCTCCGTCCCTCCGTGGAGGAGCCACCTGGAGACGCCTCAGAGCCTCCGAGGTCAGTAAATGATGAACCATCACGTCTCATCAGCACTACTGTCTGCTGGACTGGTGAGGATCATTAACTAACCCTCATTAGAACACCTTTAGACAGCACAGTGTGTGTGTGTGTGTATGTGTGTGTCTCTCTGTGTGTGTGTGTGTGTGTGTGTGTGTGTGTGTCCTCAGAGGTCCCGACCAATGGCAGCGCAGCAGTGATGAAGACAGGAAGTGAACCAGCTGGAGGTACTTTGCTTCTTTTTATTTCATCCTGTTGAAGAATCAACTAAATGTTGTCTGACACCTGCTGACTACATTTCCCATGATGCTCCATTCCCACTGCTCTGTGTGTGTGTGTGTGTGTGCGTGTGTTCAGAGGGGAACCCTGAAGAGGACAACTCGTTCCCTTCATGGAGGAGCCACCTGAACCCAGGTCAGTACTTTATGGATATAGTAGTATAGTACAGTATAGTAAAATACATAAATTACATGAAAAACACAAAATTCAATATGGCCGACTTCCGGATGGGCGGAGCTAATGAAACCCAATTAGGAATATGTTTGAATAGATAAGTGGGATATGCATACCAAAATTCATGAATATCGGATCAACTTTGACCAAACTTTAGCCTTCCACGCGTTAGGGGGCGCTATAGAGCTGGCTAAACATGCTGAACCCAATAACTGTACATTTACATAAAGTTCACAGGTGTCCATCATTTTGCCAACTTTCATGAGTTTTCGAGTACCTCAAGGTATGTTCAAAATCTAAAAGACGCGCTAGAGAGCCAACATGCCACGCCCAAGCAAAATTTCACCACTAAATCAAAGTAATTACTAATTAGGATGTGCGTGTAAATTTTAAAATCACGCAGGAAGTCCACGATGGCTGACTTCCTGTTGGCCGAAAAAATCTCCAAAATATTTAACACAAACTTCAAGACGTATGCAATGACATATATGAATTTCGTGAAGATCAAAGAAACTTTCCCTGAAAAATTGCCTACATTAGGGGGCGCTATCTCGCCCGCTGACGACACCCGAGCCCAGTTACTACGGAACTTTGAATTTCGCGCCACCTCTGATGCATATTCCACTTTTGGTGAGTTTTTGGGGATGGGAAAGCCCTCAAAAGTGAAATATTCCAGCAGAAAAATAATAATAATCCTTAGAAAAACAATAGGTTTCCTTGCACTTTGTGCCAGGACGCCGTTGGGTCCTGGCACTTTCGTGCTCGGGCCCTAATAATAATAATAATGTTTCTCTGACAGGTGTGAACGGCTCCGCCCCTCCAGACCACACCTACGACACCATCGGGGGAGGGTCATCACCAGCGACCAATCAGGAGCCAGGAGAGGAGCACAGCGCTCGCTCTGCAGCGGCGGGGGCGGGGGGGGATTCAGTGTATGCACGAGTCAGCAAGAAGGTGAGACCGGCCACGCCCCCTCCACATCATACACCTGAGGACGAGGACGAGCTGTCTTCCCCTCCGCTGCCTCACAGGACGCCACAGCCAGAGGCCTGATGGAGGGGGACATGACACAAAGTCTGAAAGGACGAAGGACGGAGGACGGAGGACGAAGGACGAAGGACGAAGGAGGAAGGACTAAAGACGAAGGACGGAGGACGGAGGACGAAGGACGGAGAACGAAGGGCGAAGGACGGCATCTAAAGGAAAAACCATGAAGGATGAAATGTGAAGGACGGAGGACGAGAGATGAAAGATAAAAGACAACAAATATGTATATAGTAGTGTATGTATAAAGTAGTGTATGTATAAAGTAGTGTATGTATATAGTAGTATATAGAGTATATAGTAGTGTATGTGTATAGTAGTATATAGAGTATATAGTAGTGTATGTATATAGTAGTATATGTGTATAGTAGTATATAGAGTATATAGTAGTGTATGTATATAGTAGTGTATGTATAAAGTAGTGTATGTATAAAGTAGTGTATGTATATAGTAGTATATAGAGTATATAGTAGTGTATGTGTATAGTAGTATATAGAGTATATAGTAGTGTATGTATATAGTAGTATATGTGTATAGTAGTATATAGAGTATATAGTAGTGTATGTATATAGTAGTGTATGTGTATAGTAGTATATAGAGTATATAGTAGTGTATGTATATAGTAGTATATGTGTATAGTAGTATATAGAGTATATAGTAGTGTATGTGTATAGTAGTATATAGAGTATATAGTAGTGTATGTATATAGTAGTATATGTGTATAGTAGTATATAGAGTATATAGTAGTGTATGTATATAGTAGTGTATGTATAAAGTAGTGTATGTATATAGTAGTATATGTGTATAGTAGTATATAGAGTATATAGTAGTGTATGTATATAGTAGTATATGTGTATAGTAGTATATAGAGTATATAGTAGTGTATGTATATAGTAGTGTATGTATAAAGTAGTGTATGTATAAAGTAGTGTATGTATATAGTAGTATATGTATATAGTAGTGTATGTATATAGTAGTGTATGTGTATAGTAGTATATAGAGTATATAGTAGTGTATGTATATAGTAGTGTATGTATATAGTAGTATATGTGTATATAGTAGTATATTTAACCAGGTAGTACTCTATTAAGATTAAGAATCACTACAGAGCAGCTGAAGGCCATCTGAACTGGTTCTGTCTGACCTGGTTCTGTCTGACCTGGTTCTGTCTGACCTGGTTCTGTGTGACCTGGTTCTATCTGACCTGGTTCTGTGTGACCTGGTTCTGTGTGACCTGGTTCTGTGTGACCTGGTTCTGTCTGACCTGGTTCTGTCTGACCTCTGCACTGTGATAGACAGGATGTAACATTATAAACACTGAGCAGATGCTTTCATATAAAGCAGATCCTCGTAACCTAGCAACAGAAGTAACCGATCTCTTCCTGCTTCAATAAAACAAGGCTCCTTGTTCCCAGAAGAAAATCCTACTTTTAGTTTGAAGTGTTTCAACGTGACGTTTAAAAGAGAGTCAATTAAAATACACAAATATTTATACATTTGAGCTGGTTCAATCTTCTCACCCTGCACACTTCTAATGCACACTTCTAATGCACACTTCTAATATACAGTTCTAATGCATGGTTCTAATGCACGGTTCTAATGCACAGCTCTAATATACAGTTCTAATGCACACTTCTAATGCAAACTTCTAATGCACACTTCTAATGCAAACTTCTAATGCACACTTCTAATGCACACTTCTAATGCAAACTTCTAATATACAGTTCTAATGCACGGTTCTAATGCACGGTTCTAATGCACAGCTCTAATATACAGTTCTAATGCACACTTCTAATGCACACTTCTAATGCACGGTTCTAATGCACACTTCTAATGCACGGTTATAATGCACACTTCTAATGCACACTTCTAATGCACGGTTCTAATGCACGGTCCTAATGCACACTTCTAATGCACGGTTATAATGCACACTTCTAATGCACGGTTCTAATGCACACTTCTAATGCACACTTCTAATGCACACTTTTAATGCACATATCTAATGCACACTTCTAATGCACATATCTAATGCACACTTCTAATGCACAGTTGTAATGCACAGTTCCAATATACAGTTCTAATGCACACTTCTAATGCACACTTCTAATATACAGTTCTAATGCACGGTTCTAATGCACGGTTCTAATGCACAGCTCTAATGCACGGTTCTAATGCACGGTTCTAATGCACACTTCTAATGCACGGTTCTAATGCACACTTCTAATGCCCACTTCTAATGCCCACTTCTAATGCACACTTCTAAAATACAGTTCTAATGCACACTTCTAATGCACGGTTCTAATGCACAGTTCTAATATACAGTTCTAATGCACAGTTCTAATGTACAGTTTTAATGCACGGTTCTAATGCGCGGTTCTAATGCACAGTTCTAATGCACGGTTATAATGCACACTTCTAATGCACACTTCTAACGGACGGTTCTAATGCACGGTTCTAAAGCACGGTTCTAATGCACACTTCTAATGCACGGTTCTAATGCACGGTCCTAATGCACACTTCTAATGCACGGTTATAATGCACACTTCTAATGCACAGTTCTAATGCACACTTCTAATGCACACTTCTAATGCACATATCTAATGCACACTTCTAATGCACATATCTAATGCACACTTCTAATGCACAGTTGTAATGCACAGTTACAATATACAGTTCTAATGCACACTTCTAATGCACACTTCTAATATACAGTTCTAATGCACGGTTCTAATGCACGGTTCTAATGCACACTTCTAATGCACACTTCTAATGCACGGTTCTAATGCACGGTTCTAATGCACACTTCTAATGCACACTTCTAATGCACGGTTCTAATGCACACTTCTAATGCACGGTTCTAATGCACACTTCTAATGCACACTTCTAAAATACAGTTCTAATGCACACTTCTAATGCACGGTTCTAATGCACAGTTCTAATATACAGTTCTAATGCACAGTTCTAATGTACAGTTTTAATGCACGGTTCTAACGCACGGTTCTGATGCACAGTTCTGATGCACGGTTCTAATACACAGTACTAATGCACGGTTCTAACGCACGGTTCTAATGCACGGTTCTAATGCACGGTCCTAATGCACACTTCTAATGCACGGTTATAATGCACACTTCTAATGCACACTTCTAATGCACGGTTCTAATGCACACTTCTAGTTCTAATGCACACTTTTAATGCACACTTCTAATGCACACTTCTAATGCACGGTTCTAATGCACACTTCTAAAATACAGTTCTAATGCACACTTCTAATGCACACTTCTAATGCACGGTTCTAATGCACACTTCTAATGCACACTTCTAATGCACACTTCTAAAATACAGTTCTAATGCACACTTCTAATGCACGGTTCTAATGCACAGTTCTAATATACAGTTCTAATGCACAGTTCTAATGTACAGTTTTAATGCACGGTTCTAATGCGCGGTTCTAATGCACAGTTCTAATGCACGGTTATAATGCACACTTCTAATGCACACTTCTAACGCACGGTTCTAATGCACGGTTCTAATGCACGGTCCTAATGCACACTTCTAATGCACACTTCTAATGCACGGTTCTAATGCACACTTCTAATGCACACTTCTAATGCACACTTCTAAAATACAGTTCTAATGCACACTTCTAATGCACGGTTCTAATGCACAGTTCTAATATACAGTTCTAATGCACAGTTCTAATGTACAGTTTTAATGCACGGTTCTAATGCGCGGTTCTAATGCACAGTTCTAATGCACGGTTATAATGCACACTTCTAATGCACACTTCTAACGCACGGTTCTAATGCACGGTTCTAATGCACGGTTCTAATACACGGTCCTAATGCACACTTCTAATGCACGGTTCTAATGCACACTTCTAATGCACGGTTCTAATGCACACTTCTAATGCACACTTCTAGTTCTAATGCACACTTTTAATGCACACTTCTAATGCACACTTCTAATGCACGGTTCTAATGCACACTTCTAAAATACAGTTCTAATGCACACTTCTAATGCACACTTCTAATGCACGGTTCTAATGCACAGTTCTAATATACAGTTCTAATGCACAGTTCTAATGTACAGTTTTAATGCACGGTTCTAATGCACACTTCTAATGCACGGTTCTAATATACAGTTCTAATATACAGTTCTAATGCACACTTCTAATGCACACTTCTAATGCACGGTTCTAATGCACACTTCTAATGCACACTTCTAATGCACACTTTTAATGCACATATCTAATGCACACTTCTAATGCACATATCTAATGCACACTTCTAATGCACAGTTGTAATGCACAGTTCCAATATACAGTTCTAATGCACACTTCTAATGCACACTTCTAATATACAGTTCTAATGCACGGTTCTAATGCACGGTTCTAATGCACAGCTCTAATGCACGGTTCTAATGCACGGTTCTAATGCACACTTCTAATGCACGGTTCTAATGCACACTTCTAATGCCCACTTCTAATGCCCACTTCTAATGCACACTTCTAAAATACAGTTCTAATGCACACTTCTAATGCACGGTTCTAATGCACAGTTCTAATATACAGTTCTAATGCACAGTTCTAATGTACAGTTTTAATGCACGGTTCTAATGCGCGGTTCTAATGCACAGTTCTAATGCACGGTTATAATGCACACTTCTAATGCACACTTCTAACGGACGGTTCTAATGCACTGTTCTAAAGCACTGTTCTAATGCACACTTCTAATGCACGGTTCTAATGCACGGTCCTAATGCACACTTCTAATGCACGGTTATAATGCACACTTCTAATGCACAGTTCTAATGCACACTTCTAATGCACAGTTCTAATGCACATATCTAATGCACACTTCTAATGCACATATCTAATGCACACTTCTAATGCACAGTTGTAATGCACAGTTACAATATACAGTTCTAATGCACACTTCTAATGCACACTTCTAATATACAGTTCTAATGCACGGTTCTAATGCACGGTTCTAATGCACACTTCTAATGCACACTTCTAATGCACGGTTCTAATGCACGGTTCTAATGCACACTTCTAATGCACACTTCTAATGCACGGTTCTAATGCACACTTCTAATGCACGGTTCTAATGCACACTTCTAATGCACACTTCTAAAATACAGTTCTAATGCACACTTCTAATGCACGGTTCTAATGCACAGTTCTAATATACAGTTCTAATGCACAGTTCTAATGTACAGTTTTAATGCACGGTTCTAATGCGCGGTTCTAATGCACAGTTCTAACGCACGGTTATAATGCACACTTCTAATGCACACTTCTAACGCACGGTTCTAATGCACGGTTCTAATGCACGGTCCTAATGCACACTTCTAATGCACGGTTATAATGCACACTTCTAATGCACACTTCTAATGCACGGTTCTAATGCACACTTCTAGTTCTAATGCACACTTTTAATGCACACTTCTAATGCACACTTCTAATGCACGGTTCTAATGCACACTTCTAAAATACAGTTCTAATGCACACTTCTAATGCACACTTCTAATGCACGGTTCTAATGCACACTTCTAATGCACACTTCTAATGCACACTTCTAAAATACAGTTCTAATGCACACTTCTAATGCACGGTTCTAATGCACAGTTCTAATATACAGTTCTAATGCACAGTTCTAATGTACAGTTTTAATGCACGGTTCTAATGCGCGGTTCTAATGCACAGTTCTAATGCACGGTTATAATGCACACTTCTAATGCACACTTCTAACGCACGGTTCTAATGCACGGTTCTAATGCACGGTCCTAATGCACACTTCTAATGCACACTTCTAATGCACGGTTCTAATGCACACTTCTAATGCACACTTCTAATGCACACTTCTAAAATACAGTTCTAATGCACACTTCTAATGCACGGTTCTAATGCACAGTTCTAATATACAGTTCTAATGCACAGTTCTAATGTACAGTTTTAATGCACGGTTCTAATGCGCGGTTCTAATGCACAGTTCTAATGCACGGTTATAATGCACACTTCTAATGCACACTTCTAACGCACGGTTCTAATGCACGGTTCTAATGCACGGTTCTAATACACGGTCCTAATGCACACTTCTAATGCACGGTTCTAATGCACACTTCTAATGCACGGTTCTAATGCACACTTCTAATGCACACTTCTAGTTCTAATGCACACTTTTAATGCACACTTCTAATGCACACTTCTAATGCACGGTTCTAATGCACACTTCTAAAATACAGTTCTAATGCACACTTCTAATGCACACTTCTAATGCACGGTTCTAATGCACAGTTCTAATATACAGTTCTAATGCACAGTTCTAATGTACAGTTTTAATGCACGGTTCTAATGCACACTTCTAATGCACGGTTCTAATATACAGTTCTAATATACAGTTCTAATGCACACTTCTAATGCACACTTCTAATGCACGGTTCTAATGCACACTTCTAATGCACACTTCTAATGCACGGTTCTAATATACAGTTCTAATGTACAGTTCTAATGCACAGTTCTTTAATTTCCATGTTGAATAATCTACAGGGAGCCTCTGGAGAGGGTTAGGGTTAGTGTTAGAGGAGCTGAAGAGCTGCAGGATGCTGACCTCTGACCTCTGACCTCTGATAAGAGATATAATGTGATATAATGTGACCAGCAGAGGTTTTATATAATAGAGGAGATGAAGATCCTCAGCCTGTCTGGTAATTATGAATAATAATAATAATACGTAAAAGAATGAGGTAAACCTCTAAATATCTCACCTTAAAGACAAACGTACAGGTTTGAAGAATGTTGATGTTAAATAAAGTCAATAACTGTAATTTATAAAAAGTATGACAGCATATAAAAAGTTGCAAAACTTCTCGCGAGACTCGCTCCCCCACGCACTATCATAGCGTTAAACCCTCTCGCGAGAGTTTCTCCAACTCGCGGGTTCTGCCAGTAGACGAGACTCCTGAAGGAGAGCGCGGAGAGAGAGAGCTGCTGTGGAGGGAAGCGTTAGCAGTGTTAGCTCCGTGTTAGCTCCGTGTTAGCTCCGTGTTAGCTCAGTGTTAGCTCCTCTGTCTCTCTGGTTCAGTGGTTAGTTCCTCTCTCAGCAGCAGAGCAGCATCTGACTGGAGCTGCTGTTATCAGGGGTATCAGTGACTGTAGTCCTCCGCCAGTAGAGTCAGTAGCTTTAGTAGAGCCAGTAGGTTTAGTAGGTTTAGTAGGTTTAGTAGGTTTAGTAGAGGTTGTGATCAGTCCTCCGTCAGTAGAGTCCTCAGGCTGTGATCAGTAGAGCCAGTAGTGGTTGTTATTAGTCCTGTAGTCCTCCGTCAGTAGAGCCAGTAGCTTCAGTAGAGCCAGTAGTTGTTGTCAGTAGCTTTAGTAGAGGTTGATCTCAGTCC
>CAKAKS010000070.1:75491-102991 GCA_916700875.1 Sebastes aleutianus
GACATACTATACTATTACTTATTTTCATACAATTTTACGACATACTATTCTATGATTTTTTTTTCATAAAATTTTACGACATGCTATACTATGAATTTTTTTCATAAAATTTTACGATATACTATTCTATGACTTATTTTAATAAAATTTTACGACATACTATACTGACTTTTTTTTCATAAAATTTTACATAAAATTTGACGACATGCTATACGATGACTTTTTTTCATAAAATATTTCATAAAATTCTTCGACATACTATACTATTACTTATTTTCATAAACTTTTCCGACATACTATACTATGACTTTTTTTTCATAAAATTTTCCGACATACTATACTATGACTTTTTTTTTTTATAAAATTTTCCATAAAATGTTTCGACATACTATGACTTTTTTCATAAAATTTTACGACATACTTTACTATGACTTTTTTTCATAAACTTTTACGACATACTATACTATGACTTTTTTCCATAAAATTCTTCTACAAACTATTCTATGACTTCTTTTTTCATGAAATTTTACATAAAATTTTACAACATACTATACTGACTTTTTTTTCATAAAATTTTACGATATACTATACTATTACTTATTTTAATACAATTTTACGACATTCTATACTTTGACTTTTTTTTCATAAAATTTTACATAAAATTTGACGACATACTATACTATTACTTATTTTAATAAAATTTTACGATATACTTTACTACGACTTTTCTTATAAACCTTTACGATATACTTTACTATGAACTTTTTTCATAAAATTTTACAATATACTATACTATGACTTTTTTTTCATAAAACTTTCCATAAAATTTTTCGACATATACTGTCTTTTTTTTTCATTAATTTTTTCGACATACTATACTATGACATTTTTTCATAAACTTTTACGACATACTATAATATGACTTTTCATAAAATTTTACGACATACTATACTATTACTTATTTTAATAAAATTTTACGACAAACTATACTATCATTTTTTTTTCATAAAATTTTTCATAAAATTTGATGACATGCTATACTAAGACTTTTTTTCATAAAATTTTCCATAAAATCTTTCGACATATACTGACTTTTTTTCATAAAATTTTTCATAAACTTTTACGACATACTATACTATGACGTTTTTTCATAAACTTTTACGACATACTATACTATGACTTTTTTTCATAAAACTTTTCATAAAATTTCACGACATGCTATACTATGACTTTTTTCCATAACATTTTACAAAATACTTTACTTTGAATTTTTTTCATAAAAGTTTACGATATACTATACTATGACGTTTTTTTATAAAAGTTTACGATATACTATACTATGACGTTTTTTTATAAAATTTTACGATATACTATACTATGACTTTTTTCCATAAAATTCTTCTACAAACTATTCTATGATTTCTTTTTTCATAAAATTTTACATTAAATTTTACGACATACTATAGTATGTCGTAAAATTTTAATATGACTTATTTCATAAAACTTTACGACATACTATACTATTACTTATTTTCATACAATTTTACGACATATTATACTATGACTTTTTTTTCATAAAATTTTACGACATACTAATGATGTTTTTTTCATAAACTTTTACGACATACTTTACTGCGGCTTTTTTTCATAAACTTTTACGACATACTATACTATGACTTTTTTTTCATAACATTTTCCATAAAATTTTACGACATACTATACTATGACTTTTTTTCATAAACTTTTACGATATACTTTACTGACTTTTTTTTCATAAAACTTTCCATAAAATGTTTCGACATACTATACTATGCATTTTTTTCCATAAAATTTTACGATATACTATACTATTAGTTATTTTAATAAAATTTTACGACATACTATACTATGACGTTTTTTTCATAAACTTTTACGACATACTTTACTATGACTTCTTTTCATAAACTTTTACGACATACTATACTATGACTTTTTTTCATAAACTTTTACGATATACTATACTATGACTTTTTTTCATAAACTTTTACGATATACTTTGCTATGAATTTTTTTCATAAAATTTTACGACATACTTTACTATGACTTCTTTTCATAAAATTTTACGATATACTATACTATGACTTTTTTTCATAAACTTTTACGATATACTTTACTATGAATTTTTTTCATAAAATTTTACGATATACTATACTATGACTTTTTTTCATAAAATTTTATGATATACTATACTATGACTTTTTTTCATAAAATTTTACGATATGCTTTACTGTGACTTTTTTTTCATAAAATTTTCCATAAAATGTTTCGACATACTATACTATGCATTTTTTTCCATAAAATTTTACAATATACTATACTATTACTTATTTTAATACAATTTTACGACATACTATACCTTGACTTTTTTTCATAAACTTTTACATAAAATTTGACGACATACTAATGACGTTTTTTTCATAAACTTTTACGATATACTTTACTGCGGCTTTTTTTCATAAACTTTTACGATATACTATACTATGACTTTTTTTTATAAAATTTTACGACATACTATACTATGACTTTTTTAATAAAATTTTACGATATACTTTACTATGAATTTTTTTCATAAAATTTTACGATATACTTTACTATGAATTTTTTTCATAAAATTTTACGATATACTTTACTATGAATTTTTTTCATAAAATTTTACGACATACTATACTATGACTTTTTTTTCATAACATTTTCCATAAAATTTTACGACATACTATACTATGACTTTTTTAATAAAATTTTACGATATACTTTACTATGAATTTTTTTCATAAAATTTTACGATATACTTTACTATGACTTCTTTTCATAACATTTTACGATATACTATACTATTACTTATTTTAATAAAATTTTACGACATACTATACTTTGACTTTTTTTCATAAAATTTTACATAAAATTTGACGACATACTATACTATGACGTTTTTTTCATAAACTTTTATGATATACTTTACTGCGGCTTTTTTTCATAAACTTTTACGATATACTATACTATGACTTTTTTTTCATAACATTTTTCATGAACTTTTACGATATACTTTACTTTGACGTTTTTTTCATAAACTTTTACGACATACTTTACTATGACTTCTTTTCATAAAATTTTACGATATACTATACTATGACTTTTTTTCATAAACTTTTACGATATACTTTACTATGAATTTTTTCCATAAAATTTGACGACATACTATACTATGACTTTTTTTTCCATAAAATTTTACGACATAATAATGACGTTTTTTTCAAAAACTTTTACGATATACTTTACTGCGGCTTTTTTTCATAAACTTTTACGACATACTATACTATGACTTTTTTTTCATAACATTTTCCATAAAATGTTTCGACATACTATACTATGCATTTTTTTCCATAAAATTTTACAATATACTATACTATTACTTATTTTAATATAATTTTACGACATACTATACCTTGACTTTTTTTCATAAACTTTTACATAAAATTTGACGACATACTAATGACGTTTTTTTCATAAACTTTTACGATATACTTTACTGCGGCTTTTTTTCATAAACTTTTACGATATACTATACTATGACTTTTTTTTATAAAATTTTACGATATACTATACTATGACTTTTTTTTCATAACATTTTTCATGAACTTTTACGATATACTTTACTTTGACGTTTTTTTCATAAACTTTTTACGACATACTTTACTATGACTTCTTTTCATAAAATTTTACGACATACTATACTTTGACTTTTTTTCATGAACTTTTACGATATACTTTACTATGACTTTTTTTCATAAAGTTTTACATAAAATTTGACGACATACTATACTATGACTTTTTTTCCCATAAAATTTTACGACATAATGACGTTTTTTTCATAAACTTTTACGATATACTTTACTATGATTTTTTTTCATAAAATTTTACGATATACTATTCTATGACTTTTTTTCATAACATTTTACGACATACTATACAATGACGTTTTGTTAATAAACTTTTGCGATATACTTTACTATGATTTTTTTTCATAAAATTTTACGACATACTTTACTATGACTTCTTTTCATAAAATTTTACGATATACTATACTATGACTTTTTTTCATAAACTTACGATATACTTTACTATGACTTTTTTTCATAAAATTTTACGACATACTTTACTATGACTTCTTTTCATAAAATTTTACGATATACTATACTATGACTTCTTTTCATAAAATTTTACGACATACTTTACTATGACTTTTTCATAAAATTTTACGATATACTATACTATGACTTTTTTTCATAAAATTTTACGACATACTTTACTATGACTTTTTTTCATAAAATTTTACGATATACTTTACTATGACTTTTTTTCATAAAATTTTACGACATACTTTACTATGACTTTTTTTCATAAAATTTTACGATATACTATACTACGACTTCTTTTCATAAAATTTTACGACATACTTTACTATGACTTCTTTTCATAAAATTTTACGATACTATACTATGACTTCTTTTCATAAAATTTTACGATATACTATACTATGACTTTTTTTCATAAACTTTTACGATATACTTTACTATGACTTTTTTTCATAAAGTTTTCCATAAAATTTGACGACATACTATACTATGACTTTTTTTTCCATAAAATTTTACGACATAATGACGTTTTTTTCATAAACTTTTACGATATACTTTACTATGATTTTTTTTCATAAAATTTTACGATATACTATTCTATGACTTTTTTTCATAACATTTTACGACATACTATACAATGACGTTTTGTTAATAAACTTTTGCGATATACTTTACTATGATTTTTTTTCATAAAATTTTACGACATACTATACAATGACGTTTTGTTAATAAACTTTTGCGATATACTTTACTATGACTTCTTTTCATAAAATTTTACGATATACTATACTATGACTTTTTTTCATAAACTTACGATATACTTTACTATGACTTTTTTTCATAAAATTTTACAACATACTTTACTATGACTTCTTTTCATAAAATTTTACGATATACTATACTATGACTTCTTTTCATAAAATTTTACGACATACTTTACTATGACTTCTTTTCATAAAATTTTACGATACTATACTATGACTTCTTTTCATAAAATTTTACGATATACTATACTATGACTTTTTTTCATAAACTTACGATATACTTTACTATGACTTTTTTTCATAAAATTTTACGACATACTTTACTATGACTTTTTTTCATAAAATTTTACGACATACTTTACTATGACTTCTTTTCATAAAATTTTACGATATACTATACTATGACTTCTTTTCATAAAATTTTACGACATACTATACTTTGACTTTTTTTCATAAACTTTTAAATAAAATTGGACGATATACTATACTGACTTCTTTTCATAAAATTTTACGACATACTTTACTATGACTTTTTTTCATAAAATTTTACGATATACTATACTATGACTTCTTTTCATAAAATTTTACGACATACTTTACTATGACTTCTTTTCATAAAATTTTACGATATACTATACTATGACTTTTTTTCATAAACTTTTACGATATACTTTACTATGACTTTTTTTTCATAAAATCTTCCATAAAATGTTTCGACATACTATACTATGCATTTTTTTTCCATAAAGTTTTACGATATACTATACTATTACTTATTTTAATAAAATTTTACGACATACTATACTTTGACTTTTTTTCATAAACTTTTAAATAAAATTGGACGATATACTATACTATGACTTTTTTTCATAAAATTTTCCGACATACTAATGACGTTTTTTTCATAAACTTTTACGATATACTTTACTGCGGCTTTTTTTCATAAACTTTTACGATATACTATACTATGACTTTTTTTTCCATAAAATTTTACGACATACTAATGACGTTTTTTTCATAAACTTTTACGATATACTTTACTGCGGCTTTTTTTCATAAACTTTTACGATATACTATACTATGACTTTTTTTTATAAAATTTTACGACATACTATACTATGAATTTTTTTCATAAAATTTTACGATATACTTTACTATGAATTTTTTTCATAAAATTTTACGATATACTTTACTATGAATTTTTTTTATAAAATTTTACGACATACTATACTATGACTTTTTTTTATAAAATTTTACGACATACTATACTATTACTTATTTTAATAAAATTTTACGACATACTATACTATGAATTTTTTTCATAAAATTTTACGACATACTATACTATGACTTTTTTTTCATAAAATTTGACGACATACTATACTATGACTTTTTTTCATAAAATTTTACATAAAATTTGACGACATACTATACTATGACGTTTTTTTCATAAAATTTTACAATATACTTTACTGCAGCTTTTTTTCATAAACTTTTACGACATACTATACTATGACTTTTTTTCATAAAATTTTTCATAAAATTTTTCGACATACTATACTATGACTTTTTTCTCATAAAATGTTTCGATATACTATACTATTACTTATTTTAATACAATTTTACAATATACTATACTTTGACTTTTTTTCATGAAATTTTACGATACTTTACTGTGACTTTTTTTTCATAAAATTTTCCATAAAATGTTTCGACATACTATACTATGCATTTTTTTCCATAAAATGTTACGATATACTATACTATTACTTATTTTAATACAATTTTACAATATACTATACTTTGACTTTTTTTCATGAAATTTTACATAAAATTTGACGACATACTATACTATGACGTTTTTTTCATAAACTTTTACGATATACTATACTATGCATTTTTTTCCATAAAATTTTACGAGATGGTGGTACAGGGTGGTGGTACCGGGTGGGTCAACATGGTGGTACCGGGTGGTGGTACCGGTAGGTGGTACCGGTGGTGGTATCAGGCGGTGGTATCAGGCGGTGGTACCGGGTGGTACCGGGTGGTGGTACCGGGTGGTGGTACCGGGTGTTACCGGGTGGGTCAACATGGTGGTACCGGGTGGTGGTACCAGGTGGTGGTACCGGGTGGCGGTACCGGGTGGGTCAACATGGTGGTACCGGGTGGTGGTACCGGGTGGCGGTACCGGGTGGTGGTACCGGGTGTTACCGGGTGGGTCAACATGGTGGTACCGGGTGGTGGTACCAGGTGGTGGTACCGGGTGGCGGTACCGGGTGGGTCAACATGGTGGTACCGGGTGGTGGTACTGGGTGGCGGTACCGGGTGGGTCAACATGGTGGTACCGGGTGGTGGTACCGGGTGGTACCGGGTGGTGGTACCGGGTGTTACCGGGTGGGTCAACATGGTGGTACCGGGTGGTGGTACCAGGTGGTGGTACCGGGTGTCGGTACCGGGTGGGTCAACATGGTGGTACCGGGTGGTGGTACCAGGTGGTGGTACCGGGTGGCGGTACCGGGTGGGTCAACATGGTGGTACCGGGTGGTGGTACCGGGTGGTGGTACCGGGTGGTGGTACCGGGTGGTGGTACCGGGTGTTACCGGGTGGGTCAACATGGTGGTACCGGGTGGCGGTACCGGGTGGGTCAACATGGAGGCCAGAACTACACGTTTCATTTGGATGTTTATTTATTAAAAAGGAAAATACAAAAAGAAGAGCAGCTCTACAGCGAGACGAAGCAAGCAGAACATGTTGACCTCCAGCCAACGACACGGCAGCTCATAGCGTTACTAAGCATTCCTGTTACTACGACTACCACTAACTACTAACCCTGACCCTGTCTGAGGTCAAAGGTCACCTGTGGATCTCTTCTGTCTGAGGTCAAAGGTCACCTTCGTTTGTTTTTTCTACGGAGGCGGCGGCGGATCTGAGCGTCTCTCTGAGCTGAAGGAAGACGAAGCTCCGTCAGCGCGAGACGGAGATCCTGTCTGATCGGACAGCTCGGTACCGCTGGAGCACCCTGATTGGATAAAAGAGGACCGCGAGGACACGGAGAGACGTCCTCCTCTGTAAATGTTAATGAACCGTCTGACCAGGAAGAGAATCAATCAGAAGAACTGCAGATTAAAGCCGTCAAACATAAATATAAAACATTATCATCAATATATTATAAATCAACCACATCTGGAACATCTGTGGGTCCAAAATCATCTCAACTTAAAGTGCAACTTTACAAAGAAACAAAAGAAATACTGGGATTGGAAAACCTATACTGGTACTGTGTATACTGGTACTGTGTATACTGGTACTGGTACTGTGTATACTGGTACTGTGTATACTGGTACTGGTACTGTGTATACTGGTACTGGTACTGTGTGTACTGGTACTGTGTATACTGGTACTGGTACTGTGTATACTGGTACTGGTACTGTGTATACTGGTACTGTGTGTACTGGTACTGTGTGTACTGGTACTGTGTATACTGGTACTGGTACTGTGTATACTGGTACTGGTACTGTGTGTACTGGTACTGTGTATACTGGTACTGGTACTATATACTGTAAATAAAGTGAGTCCAGCTGAGCGGCCCTGGAGAACCTTTAGAACCGTTGGGCCGTGTTCTCTCTGAGTCTGTGATCTGAGATCCATCTGGTAAAGTTCCCATCAGGCTTTGCTCCTCCTGACGGAGGGAGGTGGCGTCCCAGCAGGAAGAAGCCTCAGAGTGTTGGCAGACACCCCGCCGCCAGACCCGGACGTCCCCACGGCGTCCTCTCCGGGTCGCTCAGGCCGTCAGCTTCAGTCGTCCTGCAGAGACAAACCAGACCGTCAGTCATGTGACCCGTCACCTCCTCAGTCATGTGACCCGTCGGTCATGTGACCCGTCAGACATGTGACCCGTCAGACATGTGACCCGTCAGACATGTGACCCGTCAGTCATGTGACCCGTCACCCCCTCAGTCATGTGACCCGTCAGACATGTGACCCGTCAGTCATGTGACCCGTCAGTCATGTGACCCGTCAGACATGCGACCCGTCAGTCATGTGACCCGTCACCCCCTCAGTCATGTGACCCGTCAGACATGTGACCCGTCAGACATGTGACCCGTCAGTCATGTGACCCGTCACCCCCTCAGTCATGTGACCCGTCAGACATGTGGCCCGTCAGTCATGTGACCCGTCAGTCATGTGACCCGTCAGACATGTGACCCGTCAGTCATGTGACCCGTCACCCCCTCAGTCATGTGACCCGTCAGACATGTGACCCGTCAGTCATGTGACCCGTCACCCCCTCAGTCATGTGACCCGTCAGACATGTGACCCGTCAGTCATGTGACCCGTCAGTCATGTGACCCGTCAGTCATGTGACCCGTCACCCCCTCAGTCATGTGACCCGTCAGACATGTGACCCGTCAGTCATGTGACCCGTCACCCCCTCAGTCATGTGACCCGTCAGTCATGTGACCCGTCACCCCCTGTCATGTGACCCGTCAGTCATGTGACCCGTCACCCCGTCAGTCATGTGACCCGTCAGTCATGTGACCCGTCACCCCGTCAGTCATGTGACCCGTCACCCCGTCAGTCATGTGACCCGTCAGTCATGTGACCCGTCACCCCGTCAGTCATGTGACCCGTCAGTCATGTGACCCGTCACCCCGTCAGTCATGTGACCCGTCACCCCGTCAGTCATGTGACCCGTCACCCCGTCAGTCATGTGACCCGTCAGTCATGTGACCCGTCACCCCGTCAGTCATGTGACCCGTCACCCCGTCAGTCATGTGACCTGTCACCCCGTCAGTCATGTGACCCGTCACCCCGTCAGTCATGTGACCCTGTCAGTGTGCACATGGAGGAATATATCCCACAATCCTCGGCTCAGCAGCAGACACCTGGCAATGTGTGTGTGTGTGTGTGTGTGTGTGTGTGTGTGTGTGTGTGTGTGTGTAGGGGGGGGTTCATCCAGACCACCAACTCACAACACCCCCACTCTGAAGTCACAAAGAAAAGATTCAGGATTTATGAAATATTAATAATAATAATGAACTCCAGCCGTTTCTATGCTAAGCTAGGCTAACAGTTCCCCTCTGCTTCCAGTCTTTATGCTAAGCTAGGCTAACAGTTCCCCTCTGCCTCCAGTCTTTATGCTAAGCTAGGCTAACAGTTCCCCTCTGCTTCCAGTCTTTATGCTAAGCTAGGCTAACAGTTCCCCTCTGCTTCCAGTCTTTATGCTAAGCTAGGCTAACAGTTCCCCTCTGCTTCCAGTCTTTATGCTAAGCTAGGCTAACAGTTTCCCTCTGCTTCCAGTCTTTGTGCTAAGCTAGGCTAACAGTTTCCCTCTGCTTCCAGTCTTTATGCTAAGCTAGGCTAACAGTTTCCCTCTGTTTCCAGTCTTTATGCTAAGCTAGGCTAACAGTTTCCCTCTGTTTCCAGTCTTTATGCTAAGCTAGGCTAACAGTTTCCCTCTGCTTCCAGTCTTTATGCTAAGCTAGGCTAACAGTGGTACTCTCCCTTTAAAGGTTCAGATAACGAGACGTTTCATTTCTTTGTGACTTGAACTTGTTGTAATGAACATCCAACAGACCGCACCATAAACAACCTGACCCTTCACCGAGCAGACGTATATACCTAGACATACTGTATACGTAGACGTATGTACCTAGACATACTGTATACGTAGACGTATGTACCTAGACATACTGTATACGTAGACGTATATACCTAGACATACTGTATACGTAGACGTATGTACCTAGACATACTGTATACGTAGACGTATATACCTAGACATACTGTATACGTAGACGTATGTATACGTAGACGTACTGTATACGTAGACGTATATACCTAGACGTACTGTATACGTAGACGTATGTATACGTAGACGTATATACCTAGACATACTGTATACGTAGACGTATATACCTAGACATACTGTATACGTAGACGTATGTATACGTAGACGTACTGTATACGTAGACGTATATACCTAGACGTACTGTATACGTAGACGTATGTATACGTAGACGTATATACCTAGACATACTGTATACGTAGACGTATATACCTAGACATACTGTATACGTAGACGTATGTATACGTAGACGTACTGTATACGTAGACGTATATACCTAGACGTACTGTATACGTAGACGTATGTATACGTAGACGTATATACCTAGACGTACTGTATACGTAGACGTACTGTATACGTAGACGTATATACCTAGACGTACTGTATACGTAGACGTATATACCTAGACGTACTGTATACGTAGACGTATATATACGTAGACGTATATACCTAGACGTACTGTATACGTAGACGTATGTATACGTAGACGTATATACCTAGACGTACTGTATACGTAGACGTATGTATACGTAGACGTATATACCTAGACATACTGTATACGTAGACGTACTGTATACGTAGACGTATATACCTAGACGTACTGTATACGTAGACGTATGTATACGTAGACGTATATACCTAGACATACT
Source organism: Sebastes aleutianus (assembly GCA_916700875.1). Taxonomy (NCBI): domain Eukaryota; kingdom Metazoa; phylum Chordata; class Actinopteri; order Perciformes; family Sebastidae; genus Sebastes; species Sebastes aleutianus. The sequence continues at coordinate 86,926 of CAKAKS010000070.1, forward strand.
GTATACGTAGACGTATATACCTAGACGTACTGTATACGTAGACGTATGTATACGTAGACGTATATACGTAGACGTACTGTATACGTAGACGTACTGTATACGTAGACGTATATACCTAGACGTACTGTATACGTAGACGTATATACCTAGACGTACTGTATACGTAGACGTATATACGTAGACGTACTGTATACGTAGACGTACTGTATACGTAGACGTATATACGTAGACGTACTGTATACGTAGACGTACTGTATACGTAGACGTATATACCTAGACGTACTGTATACGTAGACGTAGTATATACACATATATACAGTATGTCTCTGTGTCTCTGTAGTTACAGTGGAGGAAATGAGTATTTGATCCCTTGGTGATTTTGTAAGTTTGCCCTGACAAAGAAAAGAACGGTCTATATTTTAATGGTTTATTTTAACAGTGAGAGACAGAATATTAAAAAAAAATCCAGAAAACCACATCATATAAAAGTTATAAATTGATTTGCATTTGATTGTGGGAAATAAGTATTTGATCCCCTAGCAAAACATGACTCAGTACTTGGAGAACCGTTGTTGGTAAGCACAGAGGTCAGACGTTTCTTGTAGTTGGTCACCAGGTTTGTGAACATCTCAGGAGGGATTTTGGTCCACTCCTCTTTACAGATCATCTCCAAATCCTTAAGGTTTGAGGCTGTCGCTTGGCAACTCGAAGCTTCAGCTCCCTCCATAGATTTTCTATGGAGTTTAGGTCTGGAGACTGGCCACGCCACTCCATGACCTTAATGTGCTTCTTCTTGAGCCACTCCTTTGTTGCCTTGGCCGTATGTTTTGGGTCATTGTCGTGCTGGAAGACCCATCCACGACCCATTTTCAGTGTCCTGGCTGAGGGAGGGAGGTTGTCGCCCAACATTTCAAGGTACATGGCCCCGTCCATCCATCCTTCGATGCGGTGAAGTCGTCCTGTCCCCGTAGCAGAGAAACACCCCCAAAGCATAATGTTTCCACCTCCATGCTTGACGGTGGGGATGGTGTTCTTGGGGTTATAGTCAGCATTTCTCTTCCTCCAAACACGGCGAGTTGAGTTGATGCCAAAGAGCTTGATTTTGGTCTCATCTGACCACATCACCTTCTCCCAAGCCTTCTCTGAATCATTCAGGTGTTCATTGGCTAACAGACGGGCCTGTACATGTGCCTTCTTGAGCAGGGGGACCTTGCGGGCGCTGCAGGATTTTAATCCGTTACGGTGTAGTGTGTTACCAATGGTTTTCTTGGTGATTGTGGTCCCAGCTGTCTTGCGATCATTAAGAAGTTCCTCCCGTGTAGTTCTGGGCTGATCCCTCACCTTTCTCATGATCATCGATACCCCACGAGACGAGATCTTGCGTGGAGCCCCAGACCGAGGGCGATTGATGGTCATTTTGTGTTTCTTCCATTTCCTAATAATGGCACCAACAGTTGTCTCCTTCTCACCAAGCTGCTTGCTGATGGTCTTGTAGCCCATTCCAGTCTTGTGCAGGTCTACAATCTTGTCCCTGACGTCCTTAGACAGCCCTTTGGTCTTGCCCATGGTGGAGAGGTTGGGATCTGATTGTGGACAGGTGTCTTTTATACAGGTAATGAGTTGAGACAGGTGTCTTTTATACAGGTAATGAATTGAGACAGGTGTCTTTTATACAGGTCACGAGTTGAGATTCGGAGTACTTTCTTAAAGCGAGAGGACTAATCTAACCGGTCTGTGGGGGCCAGAATTCTTGTTGGTTGCTAGGGGATCAAATACTTATTTCCCACAATAAAATACAAATCAATTTATAACTTTTATATGATGTGGTTTTCTGGATTTTTTTCTTTATATTCTGTCTCTCACTGTTAAAATAAACCTACCATTAAAATTATAGACCGTGGGCGGCTGGTTAGCTCAGTCGGTAGAGCGAGCGCCCATGTATCGCCAAGGCTCAGTCCTAGCAGCGGTGGACCGGGGTTCGAATCCGGCCTGTGGTCCTTTCCGCATGTCATTTCTCTCTCTCCCCCTTTCCAACACTCTATCCACTGTCCTATCAATAAATACTTAAAAATCACCCCAAAAAATAACTTAAAAAAAAAAAAAATTATAGACCGTTCTTTTCTTTGTAAGTGGGCAAACTTACAAAATCACCAAGGGATCAAATACTTATTTCCTCCACTGTATGGCTCTGTGGGCCCTGCTCACCGCCCTGCAGGCACACAGCCAGCAGCTGGTGGAGCTCTGTGGTTAGAGGTGGAGGTGTTAGATGGGTGCATGGGGGGAGGGGGGGTCACCATGCCATGCTGAGCTCTTCCATGCCAAGCTATCCACCAATCAGCACACAGCCCCACCTACCTGCCCACCGTCCCCCACCAATGGGCTGGCTCTGTCTACCTGTCTGTCTGTAAAACCAACCAATCAGAGGACAGAATGAGGACACAGAAGAGAGGTCAGGCTGGTTTCCTACATTTCCCACAATGCCTTCTGTCGGCCTCCAGAAGTCACTTTAGACTTTTACTGTGGAAGTTCAATAATCAATGATTGACTGATGATCAACAATAATAAGAAGTGTACAAAGCTGGTGTGTTCTGGTACTGTGTAGTGTGTAGTAGTGTGTACTGTGTACTGTGTGTATTTGTACTGTGTACTGTGTACTGTGTGTATTTGTACTGTGTACTGTGTACTGTGTGTATTTGTACTGTGTAGTGTGTAGTGGTGTGTACTGTGTACTGTGTGTATTTGTACTGTGTAGTGTGTAGTGGTGTGTGTTCTGGTACTGTGTAGTGTGTAGTAGTGTGTACTGTGTACTGTGTGTATTTGTACTGTGTGTTCTGGTGTGTTCTGGTACTGTGTAGTGTGTAGTAGTGTGCACTGTGTACTGTGTGTATTTGTACTGTGTGTTCTGGTGTGTTCTGGTACTGTGTAGTGTGTAGTAGTGTGCACTGTGTACTGTGTGTATTTGTACTGTGTGTTCTGGTGTGTTCTGGTACCAGTGGAGAGCTGGGACTGGGACCTCCTGCGGGTGCTGCTGGGGGTTCTGGAGGTGGAGGAGAGGGTGGAGAGGGTTGAGCCGGCGCTGCTGGCCCGAGAGATGGGCAGAGGGACGGGGGTCACCGGGGGGGAGTCCAGCTGAGGAGAGGTCAAAAGTCAAAGGTCAAAGGTCACTTTAGATCCTACAGTTTTTCTTCTTCTTCATTCAATCCCAGCACAATAACGTCTCCGTTACCTCCACGCTGTCGTGGGTCGGCGAGGACGACGTGGACGAGTTCTCGTGTCTCCTGGTGAACAAAGACGAGCTGCTCAGCTCCACGCTGCGAACACGCTGAGCGAACTTCAGCGAGCACACCGACTCGCTCAGATTACTGCACAGCGGAGACACCTGAACACAACACAGAGGAACATCCTGTCTACTTCCTGTTGAGGGAACCTCCTGTCTACTTCCTGTTTAGGGAACATGCTGTCTACTTCCTGTTGAGGGAACATCCTGTCTACTTCCTGTTGAGGGAACATCCTGTCTAATTCCTGTTGAGGGAACCTCCTTTCTACTTCCTGTTTAGGGAACATCCTATCTACTTCCTGTTGAGGGAACATCCTTTCTACTTCCTGTTGAGGGAACATCCTGTCTACTTCCTGTTTAGGGAACATCCTGTCTACTTCCTGTTGAGGGAACATCCTGTCTACTTCCTGTTGAGGGAACCTCCTTTCTACTTCCTGTTGAGGGAACATCCTGTCTACTTCCTGTTGAGGGAACATCCTGTCTACTTCCTGTTGAGGGAACCTCCTTTCTACTTCCTGTTGAGGGAACATCCTGTCTACTTCCTGTTGAGGGAACATCCTGTCTACTTCCTGTTGAGGGAACATCCTGTCTACTTCCTGTTGAGGGAACATCCTGTCTACTTCCTGTTTAGGGAACATGCTGTCTACTTCCTGTTGAGGGAACATCCTGTGTACTTCCTGTTGAGGGAACATCCTGTGTACTTCCTGTTGAGGGAACATCATGTCTACTTCCTGTTGAGGGAACATGCTGTCTACTTCCTGTTTCCTTTAGACCTGATCCTGGTCCCGGTCCTGGTCTCACCTGCACCATCATGAGGGTCTTGCTGTCTCCGTTCAGAGAGTCCTGCAGCAGGTAGGTGAGACGGGAATTCCTGAAGGGAACGTGGGAGTGTTTTCCCCGCAGCGCGTTGATGACGTCGCCGAGCGCCGACAGAGATTTGTTGATGCACTGAGCTTCTCGGAGGCGACTGCCCTCCGCGCCCGATTTACCGATCCGCTCCGAGCCCGCCAGGTCCACCAGGTTCAGTTTACCTGCAACGCAAACACATCGTCACCGCAAACACATCGTCAACTCAAACGCATCGTCAACTCAAACACATCGTCACCGCAAACACATCGTCAACTCAAACACATCGTCACCGCAAACACATCGTCACCGCAAACACATCGTCAACTCAAACGCATCGTCAACTCAAACACATCGTCAACTCAAACGCATCGTCACCGCAAACACATCGTCACCGCAAACACATCGTCAACGCAAACACATCGTCACCGCAAACACATCGTCAACTCAAACGCATCGTCAACTCAAACGCATCGTCACCGCAAACACATCGTCACCGCAAACACATCGTCAACTCAAACACATCGTCAACTCAAACGCATCGTCAACTCAAACGCATCGTCACCGCAAACACATCGTCAACTCAAACACATCGTCACCGCAAACACATCGTCAACTCAAACGCATCGTCAACCCTGCTCAACTAAAGTACATTAAAACTACAGCAAAAAACAGCAATTTAAAGCTTCATTGCTTCTCTGCAGGCGGTCACATGGGAACTTAGAGGAGGTCTGACCTCGTGCGCTCTGATTAATGTGGCATGCAGTGTGTGTGTGTGTGTGTGTGCGTACCTTGTGTGCGGTTTCCGGTGGCGTTGTTGAGTCCAGACACGGTGATGATGAGCAGAGCGTGGGAACGAGAGCTGTGTTCGTTCAGGTTGGTGCACGCCGTCGCTCTGTTCATGTGACCCAACTCAAACACCTGAGGACACACACACACACACACACACACACACACACACACACACACACACACACACACACACACACACACACACACACACACACACACACACACACACACACACACACACACACACACAGAGACTCAGTTGTGGAAGATGAGGAGAACAGCAGATATCCAGATGGACGCTGGAATCAGAGACTTTATTCAGGTTAAAGGTAGAAAAGGAGACGGAGTCCAGCTCTACTCTGAAAGCTCCAGAAACAGTAAGTGGACCTTGAGGTAAAGGTACTCGAGGTGCAGACAGAGACCAGAGAGGACGTCCTCACCCTGTTGATGTCCTCGGGGCTCTGGACGGTGAACTCGGTCAGTCCGGGGACGTAGAGCTGTCCGCTGCCGTCGGGGTTCATCTTGATGTCCAGCTTGTCGGACGGGTTCTCCCCCAGCAGGTTCCTGATCAACAACACACACCTTTACAACCTGCAGGCTCCGACTCAGGGCCCGCACAACCCACCTGCAGGCTCCGAGTCAGGGCCCGCACAACCCACCTGCAGGCTCCGAGTCAGGGCCCGCACAACCCACCTGCAGGCTCCGAGTCAGGGCCCGCACAACCCACCTGCAGGTTACTCTACGGGCGGATGCGTGGTGGACGTTACTCTACTGGAGGCAGCGTGGTGGACGTTACTCTACTGGAGGCAGCGTGGTGGACGTTACGCTACTGGAGGCAGCGTGGTGGACGTTACGCTACTGGAGGCGGCAGCGTGGTGGACGTTACGCTACTGGAGGCGGCAGCGTGGTGGACGTTACTCTAAGGGAGGCAGCGTGGTGGACGTTACTCTACTGGAGGCAGCGTGGTGGACGTTACTCTAAGGGAGGCAGCGTGGTGGACGTTACGCTACTGGAGGCGGCAGCGTGGTGGACGTTACGCTACTGGAGGCAGCGTGGTGGACGTTACGCTACTGGAGGCAGCGTGGTGGACGTTACTCTAAGGGAGGCAGCGTGGTGGACGTTACTCTACTGGAGGCAGCGTGGTGGACGTTACTCTACTGGAGGCGGCAGCGTGGTGGACGTTACTCTACTGGAGGCAGCGTGGTGGACGTTACTCTACTGGAGGCGGCAGCGTGGTGGACGTTACTCTACAGGCGGCAGCGTGGTAGACGTTACTCTAAGGGAGGCAGCGTGGTGGACGTTACGCTACTGGAGGCAGCGTGGTGGACGTTACTCTAAGGGAGGCAGCGTGGTGGACGTTACTCTACTGGAGGCAGCGTGGTGGACGTTACTCTACTGGAGGCAGCGTGGTGGACATTACTCTACTGGAGGCAGCGTGGTGGACATTACTCTACTGGAGGCAGCGTGGTGGACGTTACTCTACTGGAGGCGGCAGCATGGTGGACGTTACTCTACTGGAGGCAGCGTGGTGGACGTTACTCTACTGGAGGCGGCAGCGTGGTGGACGTTACTCTACAGGCGGCAGCGTGGTAGACGTTACGCTACTGGAGGCAGCGTGGTGGACGTTACTCTACGGGCAGCAGCGTAGCGGACGTTACTCTACTGGAGGCAGCGTGGTGGACGTTACTCTACGGGCAGCAGCGTAGCGGACGTTACTCTACTGGAGGCAGCGTGGTGGACGTTACTCTACTGGAGGCAGCGTGGTGGACGTTACTCTACGGGAGGCAGCGTGGTGGCCGTTACTCTACTGGAGGCAGCGTGGTGGACGTTACTCTACGGGAGGCAGCGTGGTGGCCGTTACTCTACTGGAGGCAGCGTGGTGGACGTTACTCTACTGGAGGCAGCGTGGTGGACGTTACTCTACTGGAGGCAGCGTGGTGGACGTTACTCTAAGGGAGGCAGCGTGGTGGACGTTACGCTACTGGAGGCGGCAGCGTGGTGGACGTTACTCTACGGGAGGCAGCGTGGTGGACGTTACTCTACGGGCGGATGCGTGGTGGACGTTACTCTACTGGAGGCAGCGTGGTGGACGTTACTCTAAGGGAGGCAGCGTGGTGGACGTTACGCTACTGGAGGCGGCAGCGTGGTGGACGTTACGCTACTGGAGGCAGCGTGGTGGACGTTACGCTACTGGAGGCAGCGTGGTGGACGTTACTCTAAGGGAGGCAGCGTGGTGGACGTTACTCTACTGGAGGCAGCGTGGTGGACGTTACTCTAAGGGAGGCAGCGTGGTGGACGTTACGCTACTGGAGGCAGCGTGGTGGACGTTACTCTAAGGGAGGCAGCGTGGCGGACGTTACTCTACTGGAGGCAGCGTGGCGGACGTTACTCTACTGGAGGCAGCGTGGTGGACGTTACGCTACTGGAGGCAGCGTGGTGGACGTTACTCTAAGGGAGGCAGCGTGGCGGACGTTACTCTAAGGGAGGCAGCGTGGCGGACGTTACGCTACTGGAGGCAGCGTGGTGGACGTTACGCTACTGGAGGCGGCAGCGTGGTGGACGTTACTCTACGGGAGGCAGCGTGGTGGACGTTACTCTACTGGAGGCAGCGTGGTGGACGTTACTCTAAGGGAGGCAGCGTGGTGGACGTTACTCTACTGGAGGCAGCGTGGTGGACGTTACTCTACTGGAGGCAGCGTGGTGGACGTTACTCTACTGGAGGCGGCAGCGTGGTGGACGTTACTCTACTGGAGGCAGCGTGGTGGACGTTACTCTAAGGGAGGCAGCGTGGTGGACGTTACGCTACTGGAGGCAGCAGCGTGGTGGACGTTACTCTACGGGAGGCAGCGTGGTGGACGTTACGCTACTGGAGGCAGCGTGGTGGACGTTACTCTAAGGGAGGCAGCGTGGCGGACGTTACTCTACTGGAGGCAGCGTGGCGGACGTTACTCTACTGGAGGCAGCGTGGTGGACGTTACGCTACTGGAGGCAGCGTGGTGGACGTTACTCTAAGGGAGGCAGCGTGGCGGACGTTACTCTAAGGGAGGCAGCGTGGCGGACGTTACGCTACTGGAGGCAGCGTGGTGGACGTTACGCTACTGGAGGCGGCAGCGTGGTGGACGTTACTCTAAGGGAGGCAGCGTGGTGGACGTTACTCTACTGGAGGCAGCGTGGTGGACGTTACTCTAAGGGAGGCAGCGTGGTGGACGTTACTCTACTGGAGGCAGCGTGGTGGACGTTACTCTACTGGAGGCAGCGTGGTGGACGTTACTCTACTGGAGGCGGCAGCGTGGTGGACGTTACTCTACTGGAGGCAGCGTGGTGGACGTTACTCTAAGGGAGGCAGCGTGGTGGACGTTACGCTACTGGAGGCAGCAGCGTGGTGGACGTTACTCTACGGGAGGCAGCGTGGTGGACGTTACTCTACTGGAGGCAGCGTGGTGGACGTTACTCTACTGGAGGCGGCAGCGTGGTGGACGTTACTCTACTGGAGGCAGCGTGGTGGACGTTACTCTACTGGAGGCAGCGTGGTGGACGTTACTCTAAGGGAGGCAGCGTGGTGGACGTTACGCTACTGGAGGCAGCAGCGTGGTGGACGTTACTCTACGGGAGGCAGCGTGGTGGACGTTACTCTACGGGCAGCAGCGTGGTGGACGTTACTCTACGGGAGGCAGCGTGGTGGCCGTTACTCTACTGGAGGCAGCGTGGTGGCCGTTACTCTACTGGAGGCAGCGTGGTGGACGTTACTCTACCGGCGGCAGCGTGGTGGACGTTACTCTACGGGAGGCAGCGTGGTGGACGTTACTCTACGGGCAGCAGCGTGGTGGACGTTACTCTACTGGAGGCAGCGTGGCGGACGTTACTCTACTGGAGGCAGCGTGGTGGACGTTACTCTACGGGAGGCAGCGTGGTGGACATTACTCTACTGGAGGCAGCGTGGCGGACGTTACTCTAAGGGAGGCAGCGTGGCGGACGTTACTCTACGGGAGGCAGCGTGGTGGACGTTACTCTAAGGGAGGCAGCGTGGTGGACGTTACTCTACGGGAGGCAGCGTGGTGGACGTTACTCTACTGGAGGCAGCGTGGTGGACGTTACTCTACTGGAGGCAGCGTGGTGGACGTTACTCTACTGGAGGCAGCGTGGTGGACGTTACTCTACGGGCGGCAGCGTGGTGGACGTTACTCTACGGGCGGCAGCGTGGTGGACGTTACTCTACGGGCGGCAGCGTGGTGGACGTTACTCTACGGGCGGCAGCGTGGTGGACGTTACTCTACGGGCGGCGGGGTGGCGCAGTAGAGAGCTAGAGTCGGAGTGGTAGTCTGACTCGGGACCAGCTCGCCGTGTGGCGTGCTCGCCGTGTGGCGTCCTCGCCGTGTGGCGTGCTCGCCGTGTGGCGTCCTCGCCGTGTGGCGTCCTCACCGTAGCGTCTCGTTGTAGATCTCCACCATGCTGACAGAGATCTGGTAGTCCCAGTCTGGAGCTTTGTCCGTCACCTCAGAGAACAGCAGGCGGAGAGCTCGCTGGTTGATGCCGGGGTCGTCCTCCACGCCCTACACACACACACACACACACACACACACACACACACACACACACACACACACAGATTAATTTTTATTATTATTGTTATTATTAATTATCCAGACCAGACCACATTAGACCTGGTCCTATCCGGTCCTACCTGTGGACCCGTATTAAGTGGTTGGCACACTACCAACGTCAGGAGCACGTGGCGGCTGCGTCGCGTGGCGGCTGCGTCGCGTGGCGGCTGCGTCGCGTGGCGGCTGCGTCGCGTGGCGGCTGCGTGATGCAGGCTTCTGGTGTTCACACTAGACGCGTGTCTGCTACCTGTCAGCTGTGTTTCTGCTGCTGCTGTCAGCCCTTTCTTTCTACATAGAGTTTGCCTTTTAATGGCCATTTAACTTCATGATAAATATAATTTATATTTATTTTAGACAGAGAGAGGTTCAGTAACGTGGTAATTAGTAAATAATAGTAATAATCCACAATTAAAACTCAGTACTGTATTCATTCATGATGCTTTCCAAGTCACTGCATGTTCCACATCACTGTCCGGCACATATTTCAGAATAAAAGCCTCGTGTTAAAAAATGAATGAATTCTGTGCAAAGAAAAACCGCTTGAGGGCTTTTATTTTGAAATGAAAGCAGGAAGTGTTGATTTAAAAATAAGTCTTTACTTTTTTTCATCTCCGTAACATTTTCTACAGATAGACCTGTAGACTGTAGTGAGGTTGCTGGTATGAAGTTAATATACTGTCAATAGATCACCTTCCTGTCTGTTGCTGCTGAGAGACGCAGCTGAGAGGCGAGCGGCTCGCGTGTAAAATAGGCGAGCCTTCTATTCTATAAAATAGACGCGGGTCTCATGCGGGCAGTGTGTCCACTCTAACCTGTTAACATGGACGCCGAAATAAAAAACAACACGCCACGCAGTCGCCACACGCTCTCGACGCGGGTAGTGTGCCCACCACTTTAGACCCGTATTAGACCCGGTCCTACCTCCATGGTGTAGGTCTTCCCGGAGCCCGTCTGGCCGTAGGCGAAGATGCAGACATTGAAGCCGTCGATACAGGAAGTGACCAGAGACTGGACCTCCTGAAACACCTGGTGGACCAATCAGAGAGGAGAGACGCCGTTTACTGGTACCGTACCTAGTACTCTAGTCCTCTAGAACTCTAGAACTCTACTACTCTAGTACTCTAGTACTCTAGAACTCTAGAACTCTACTACTCTAGTACTCTAGTCCTCTAGAACTCTAGAACTCTACTACTCTAGTACTCTAGTACTCTAGAACTCTAGAACTCTACTACTCTAGTACTCTAGTACTCTAGTACTCTACTACTCTACTACTCTACTACTCTACTACTCTAGTACTCTACTACTCTACTACTCTAGTCCTCTAGAAATCTACTACTCTAGTCCTCTAGTACTCTACTACTCTAGTACTCTAGTACTCTAGTACTCTACTACTCTAGTACTCTAGAACTCTACTACTCTAGTACTCTACTACTCTAGTACTCTAGTACTCTACTACTCTAGTACTCTACTACTCTACTACTCTACTACTTTAGTCCTCTAGAACTCTACTACTCTAGTCCTCTAGTACTCTACTACTCTAGTACTCTACTACTCTAGTACTCTACTACTCTAGTACTCTACTACTCTACTACTCTAGTACTCTAGTACTCTACTACTCTAGTACTCTACTACTCTAGTACTCTAGTACTCTACTACTCTAGTACTCTACTACTCTAGTACTCTAGTCCTCTAGAACTCTACTACTCTAGTCCTCTAGAACTCTACTACTCTAGTACTCTACTACTCTAGTACTCTAGAACTCTACTACTCTAGTACTCTACTATTCTAGTACTCTAGTCCTCTAGAACTCTACTACTCTAGTCCTCTAGAACTCTACTACTCTAGTACTCTAGTACTCTACTACTCTACTACTCTAGTACTCTAGAACTCTACTACTCTAGTACTCTAGTCCTCTACTACTCTAGTACTCTACTACTCTAGTACTCTACTACTCTAGTACTCTACTACTCTAGTACTCTACTACTCTAGTACTCTAGAACTCTACTACTCTAGTACTCTACTACTCTAGTACTCTAGTCCTCTAGAACTCTACTACTTTAGTCCTCTAGTACTCTACTACTCTAGTACTCTACTACTCTACTACTCTAGTACTCTAGTACTCTACTACTCTAGTACTCTACTACTCTAGTACTCTACTACTCTAGTACTCTAGTACTCTACTACTCTAGAACTCTACTACTCTAGTACTCTAGTACTCTACTACTCTAGTACTCTACTACTCTACTACTCTAGTACTCTACTACTCTAGTACTCTAGAACTCTACTACTCTAGTACTCTACTACTCTAGTACTCTACTACTCTAGTACTCTACTACTCTACTACTCTAGTACTCTAGTACTCTAGTAGTCTAGTAGTCACCTCTTCCTGTGAGGCCTGAGGAGGGAAGACTCTGTCCAGGTCAAAGGTCATCAGTTTGCCCTTGTTGGACAGGTAGAGGACGGCGTCGTCGTCCGAGTCGAAGCTCAGCATGGCGGCGGAGTCCTGCTCCTCCTGGCTGACCGGACGCACGCGGCAGAACACACGGATGTTACCTGGACACACGGGAGGACGATATACACAGGTACTTTAAGAAGTACTTTAAGGAGTATAATGATGATATCTAAAGGTACTTTAAGAAGTATAATGATGATATCTAAAGGTACTTTAAGGAGTATAATTATGATATCTAAAGGTACTTTAAGGAGTATAATGATGATATCTAAAGGTACTTTAAGGAGTATAATTATGATATCTAAAGGTACTTTAAGGAGTATAATGATGATATCTAAAGGTACTTTAAGGAGTATAATGATGATATCTAAAGGTACTTTAAGAAGTATAATGATGATATCTAAAGGTACTTTAAGGAGTATAATTATGATATCTAAAGGTACTTTAAGGAGTATAATGATGATATCTAAAGGTACTTTAAGGAGTATAATTATGATATCTAAAGGTACTTTAAGGAGTATAATGTAGTGAAGGTGAATATATTTAAGGGTAACTTGAGACCTTTCAGTCGAACCAGCTCGTTGTGACATTTCTTCCTCAGGTTCATCTCTCTCCTGTATTTACGCAGCAGCTCCTGATTGGTGCAGCTCACCTCACTGATCACCTGACAGATCTGACACACACACACACACACACACACACACACACACACACACACACACACATATATAATTATATATAATAATAATAATAACAAGAGCTCAAACAGAATAAAAACATGTAAACAATGAATATTCATGTTCATTAGTCATATAAACGGCTTAGTAGGAATATTGTGTTTTTCAAAATAAGAGCAGAACATGAAGATATGGTCACAGAGCTCACTGACCTCCTGCTCATTGTGTTTTTCAGAATAAGAGCATAAAGTGAAGATGTGGTCACAGAGCTCACTGACCTCCTGCTCATTGAGATTTTCAGAATAAGAGCAGAATGTGTAAATGTGGTCACAGAGCTCACTGACCTCCTGCTCATTGTGTTTTTCAGAATAAGAGCATAATGTGAAGATGTGGTCACAGAGCTCACTGACCTCCTGCTCATTGTGTTTTTCAGAATAAGAGCATAAAGTGAAGATGTGGTCACAGAGCTCACTGACCTCCTGCTCATTGTGTTTTTCAGAATAAGAGCATAATGTGAAGATGTGGTCACAGAGCTCACTGACCTCCTGCTCATTGTGTTTTTCAGAATAAGAGCATAAAGTGAAGATGTGGTCACAGAGCTCACTGACCTCCTGCTCATTGTGTTTTTCAGAATAAGAGCATAATGTGAAGATGTGGTCACAAAGCTCACTGACCTCCTGCTCATTGAGATTTTCAGAATAAGAGCAGAATGTGTAAATGTGGTCACAGAGCTCACTGACCTCCTGCTCATTGTGTTTTTCAGAATAAGAGCATAATGTGAAGATGTGGTCACAGAGCTCACTGACCTCCTGCTCATTGTGTTTTTCAGAATAAGAGCATAATGTGAAGATGTGGTCACAGAGCTCACTGACCTCCTGCTCATTGTGTTTTTCAGAATAAGAGCATAAAGTGAAGATGTGGTCACAGAGCTCACTGACCTCCTGCTCATTGTGTTTTTCAGAATAAGAGCATAATGTGAAGATGTGGTCACAGAGCTCACTGACCTCCTGCTCATTGTGTTTTTCAGAATAAGAGCATAAAGTGAAGATGTGGTCACAGAGCTCACTGACCTCCTGCTCATTGTGTTTTTCAGAATAAGAGCATAATGTGAAGATGTGGTCACAGAGCTCACTGACCTCCTGCTCATTGAGATTTTCAGAATAAGAGCAGAATGTGTAAATGTGGTCACAAAGCTCACTGACCTCCTGCTCATTGTGTTTTTCAGAATAAGAGCATAATGTGAAGATGTGGTCACAGAGCTCACTGACCTCCTGCTCATTGTGTTTTTCAGAATAAGAGCATAAAGTGAAGATGTGGTCACAGAGCTCACTGACCTCCTGCTCATTGTGTTTTTCAGAACAAGAGCATAATGTGAAGATGTGGTCACAGAGCTCACTGACCTCCTGCTCATTGTGTTTTTCAGAATAAGAGCATAAAGTGAAGATGTGGTCACAGAGCTCACTGACCTCCTGCTCATTGTGTTTTTCAGAATAAGAGCATAATGTGAAGATGTGGTCACAGAGCTCACTGACCTCCTGCTCATTGTGTTTTTCAGAATAAGAGCATAAAGTGAAGATGTGGTCACAGAGCTCACTGACCTCCTGCTCATTGTGTTTTTCAGAATAAGAGCATAATGTGAAGATGTGGTCACAGAGCTCACTGACCTCCTGCTCATTGTGTTTTTCAGAATAAGAGCATAAAGTGAAGATGTGGTCACAGAGCTCACTGACCTCCTGCTCATTGAGATTTTCAGAATAAGAGCAGAATGTGTAAATGTGGTCACAAAGCTCACTGACCTCCTGCTCATTGTGTTTTTCAGAATAAGAGCATAATGTGTAGATGTGGTCACAGAGCTCACTGACCTCCTGCTCATTGAGATTTTCAGAATAAGAGCAGAATGTGTAAATGTGGTCACAAAGCTCACTGACCTCCTGCTCATTGTGTTTTTCAGAATAAGAGCATAATGTGTAGATGTGGTCACAGAGCTCACTGACCTCCTGCTCATTGAGATTTTCAGAATAAGAGCAGAATGTGTAAATGTGGTCACAAAGCTCACTGACCTCCTGCTTGGCCTCGCTGATAGCTTTATCCAGCATGAAGGGGAACTCCTGGACCTGCCTCTTCAGACTGTTGTAGTCACAGGTCAGAGTCCGGAGGGCCGGCTGCAGACTCAGCAGGTTCATACGCACTCCTGGAACACAACAACAAGACTCTGAAAACACTCTGAGAACACCCTGAGAACACTCTGAGAACACCCTGAGAACACTCTGAGAACACCCTAAGAACACTCTGAGAACACCCTGAGAACACTCTGAGAACACTCTGAGAACACTCTGAGAACACCCTGAGAACACTCTGAGAACACTCTGAGAACACAAACAGGAAACAGCGTCTGACCTGCCAGGTTCTCGTGGACGGCCTTCATCTCGCTCTCGGCTCTGATGAACGCTTCCTCGATCACGCGGTTCTTCTCCTCCTCCAGGTTCTGCATCTCCACCTCCAGCTGACCCTGAGCTCTCGCCACCTCCCCTTCATACACCAGGATCTGAGGACGCAGGAGGACAAGATCAGAGACGTGAAGACAAGGACGACACAACGTAGGGAGAACCGATAAGGACGGCACAACGTAGAGAACCGACAACGACGACACAACGTAGAGAACCGACAACGACGACACAACGTAGAGAGAACCGACAACGACACAACGTAGAGAACCGACAACGACACAACATAGAGAACCGACAACGACGACACAACGTAGAGAACCGACAACGACGACACAACGTAGAGAGAACCGACAACGACGACACAACGTAGAGAGAACCGACAGGGGGTTCCTATAGGGGGTTCCTGTAGGGGATTCCTATAGGGGGTTCCTGTAGGGGGTTCTTGTATGGGGTTCCTGTAGGGGGTTCCTGTAGGGGGTTCCTATAGGGGATTCCTGTAGGGGGTTCCTGTAGGGGGTTCCTCTAGGGGGTTCCTGTAGGGGGTTCCTCTAGGGGGTTCCTGTAGGGGGTTCCTCTAGGGGGTTCCTGTAGGGGGTTCCTATAGGGGGTTCCTGTAGGGGGTTCCTGTAGGGGGTTCCTGTAGGGGGTTCGTCTAGGGGTTTCCTGTAGGGGGTTCCTATAGGGGGTTCCTGTAGGGGGTTCCTGTAGGGGGTTCCTGTAGGGGGTTCGTCTAGGGGGTTCCTGTAGGGGGTTCCTCTAGGGGGTTCCTGTAGGGGGTTCCTGTAGGGGGTTCCTATAGGGGGTTACCTGAGTCCTGAGCTGAGCGCAGGTCCTCTGGGACTCGTGCAGCTGAGTCTCCAGCTCTCTCAGCAGCTGCCTCTGAACACTCAGCTGCTCCTGCAGGCCGGCGTTCTTCGACTGCAGCTCAGCGAGCGCTCTGTGAGAGTCAGCTGACTCCACCTCCACCGTCTGGG
>CAKAKS010000070.1:107991-120745 GCA_916700875.1 Sebastes aleutianus
CATGTTTACAGGATTCAATGTTCAAAAAACACTTTATTTTTATCATACCGGCTGTCCTGCAGCAGACTGAGCAGCGTGAGCACCTGTAACACCTGTAACACCTGTAACATCTGCTCTGTCCTCACCGTTGGGCGGAGCAGACGGCGTCGCCTGAACGTTCTGCTGCTGCAGCTGCTGGAGCAGCACGAGGCGAGTGACTTCTTCAGAGCGAAGACGAGTCTGAAACTCACAGACTTTATCCTGTAGAGTCTGAACACAGAAACATGGAGGAATGACATCATTTATCCAGTCAGTGAAACTAAGGAATGACATCATTTATTCAGTAAGTGAAACTAAGGAATGACATCATTTATTCAGTCAGTGAAACTAAGGAATGACATCATTTATTCAGTCAGTGAAACTAAGGAATGACATCATTTATCTAGTCAGTGAAACTAAGGAATGACATCATTTATCCAGTCAGCGAAACTAAGGAATGACATAATTTATTCAGTCAGTGAAACTAAGGAATGACATAATTTATTCAGTCAGTGAAACTAAGGAATGACATCATTTATCCAGTCAGCGAAACTAAGGAATGACATCATTTATCCAGTCAGTGAAACTAAGGAATGACATCATTTATTCAATCAGTGAAACTAAGGAATGACATCATTTATTCAGTCAGTGAAACTAAGGAATGACATCATTTATTCAGTCAGTGAAACTAAGGAATGACATAATTTATTCAGTCAGCGAAACTAAGGAGCTGTTTGAAGGAATGACATAATTTATCCAGTCAGTGAAACTAAGGAATGACATCATTTATTCAGTCAGCGAAACTAAGGAATGACATAATTTATCCAGTCAGCGAAACTAAGGAATGACATCATTTATCCAGTCAGCGAAACTAAGGAATGACATAATTTATTCAGTCAGTGAAACTAAGGAATGACATAATTTATTCAGTCAGTGAAACTAAGGAATGACATAGTTTATTCAGTCAGTGAAACTAAGGAATGACATCATTTATTCAGTCAGTGAAACTAAGGAATGACATCATTTATCCAGTCAGCGAAACTAAGGAATGACATCATTTATCCAGTCAGCGAAACTAAGGAATGACATCATTTATTCAGTCAGTGAAACTAAGGAATGACATCATTTATTCAGTCACTGAAACTAAGGAATGACATCATTTATCCAGTCAGCGAAACTAAGGAATGACATAATTTATCCAGTCAGCGAAACTAAGGAATGACATCATTTATCCAGTCAGTGAAACTAAGGAATGACATAATTTATCTAGTCAGTGAAACTAAGGAATGACATCATTTATTCAGTCAGTGAAACTAAGGAATGACATTATTTATCCAGTCAGCGAAACTAAGGAGCTGTTTGAAGGAATGACATAATTTATTCAGTCAGTGAAACTAAGGAATGACATCATTTATTCAGTCAGTGAAACTAAGGAATGACATTATTTATCCAGTCAGCGAAACTAAGGAGCTGTTTGAAGGAATGACATAATTTATCCAGTCAGTGAAACTAAGGAATGACATAATTTATTCAGTCAGTGAAACTAAGGAATGACATCATTTATCCAGTCAGTGAAACTAAGGAATGACATCATTTATCCAGTCAGTGAAACTAAGGAATGACATCATTTATTCAGTCAGTGAAACTAAGGAATGACATCATTTATCCAGTCAGTGAAACTAAGGAATGACATCATTTATCCAGTCAGTGAAACTAAGGAATGACATAGTTTATCCAGTGAGTGAAACTAAGGAATGACATTATTTATCCAGTCAGTGAAACTAAGGAATACATCATTTATTCAGTCAGTGAAACTAAGGAATGACATCATTTATCCAGTCACTGAAACTAAGGAATGACATCATTTATTCAGTCATTGGAGCTAAGGAGCTGTCTGAAAGAATGACATCATGTATTCAGTCAGTGGAGCTAAGGAGCGGTTTGAAAGAATGACATCATGTATTCAGTCAGTGGAGCTAAGGAGCTGTTTGAAGGAATGACATCATTTATTCAGTCAGTGGAGCTAAGGAGCTGTTTGAAGGAATGACATCATTTATTCAGTCAGTGGAGCTAAGGAGCTGTTTGAAGGAATGACATTCATTCAGTCAGTGGAGCTAAGGAGCGGTTTGAAAGAATGACATCATGTATTCAGTCAGTGGAGCTAAGGAGCGGTTTGAAGGAATGACATTCATTCAGTCATTGGAGCTAAGGAGCTGTTTGAAGGAATGACATCATGTATTCAGTCAGTGGAGCTAAGGAGTGGTTTGAAGGAATGACATTCATTCAGTCATTGGAGCTAAGGAGCTGTTTGAAGGAATGACATCATGTATTCAGTCAGTGGAGCTAAGGAGCTGTTTCTAAGACAACACAACATGTGAGTGAGGAGAGCAGCGATGGAAAGACTAGAACACTAAATAAAGCAGCAGGAACGAGGAGACAGAATGTAAAGTGTTTACGTTGGCAGGAGTCCACCAGCAGGACCAGGTGACCCTCTGAAGACAGGAAACAGCGTGGAAACATGGAGGACAGCACAATGAGACAGGAAGCAACAGAGACATATGAAGACACGTGGAGAGAGAAATGTGCTGAGGTCAGCACAACGAGCTGAACGGCGTGACGCTCAGTCACAGTACTGAGAGAGAAGAAGAAGTCCCGCCTGCAGGTGTGTTACCTGGATGAGCAGCTGCTGGTTGGGTGCGTTGGTTTCCGACAGCTCTGCGGTCAGAGAGGGGCGGTGCGAGAAGGCGGCGGTTGGCAGAGACAGGAAGGAGCCGTCGTCTTCACCATCACTCATCAGGAAGTCCAGTGAGCTCGCTACGGACACAAGGGGGGGTCAAAGGTCAGCGTGAGACATTTCTATTATCAGTTATTACCAGTTATTATTACCATTTATTATTACCAGTTATTATCAGTATTTTTTTTCTTTTTTCGTTTTATATAATATAATTTATTTCTTTTTATCCCTGTATTTTTTCATATTCTTTTACTATTCCTTGACAGGTCAAGCTGTCAATCAACTGGCTGTGGGCGGGCCAGTAGAGCAACGTCAGCTGTACGACCAGAAACCAGCGGAGCAACGTCAGCTGTACGACCAGAAACCAGCGGAGCAACGTCAGCTGTACGACCAGAAACCAGCGGAGCAACGTCAGCTCTACGACCAGAAACCAGCAGAGCAACGTCAGCTGTACGACCAGAAACCAGCGGAGCAACGTCAGCTGTACGACCAGAAACCAGCGGAGCAACGTCAGCTGTACGACCAGAAACCAGCGGAGCAACGTCAGCTGTACGACCAGAAACCAGCGGAGCAACGTCAGCTGTACGACCAGAAACCAGCGGAGCAACGTCAGCTGTACGACCAGAAAACAGCGGAGCAACGTCAGCTGTACGACCAGAAACCAGCGGAGCAACGTCAACTGTACGACCAGAAAACAGCGGAGCAACGTCAGCTGTACGACCAGAAACCAGCGGAGCAACGTCAGCTGTACGACCAGAAACCAGCGGAGCAACGCAGCTGTACGATCAGAAACCAGCGGAGCAACGTCAGCTGTACGACCAGAAAACAGCGGAGCAACGTCACCTGTACGACCAGAAACCAGCGGAGCAACGTCAGCTGTACGACCAGAAAACAGCGGAGCAACGTCACCTGTACGACCAGAAACCAGCGGAGCAACGCAGCCGTACGACCAGAAACCAGCGGAGCAACGTCAGCTGTACGACCAGAAACCAGCGGAGCAACGTCAGCTGTACGACCAGAAACCAGCGGAGCAACGTCACCTGTACGACCAGAAACCAGTAGAGCAACGTCAGCTGTACGACCAGAAACCAACGGAGCAACGTCAGCTGTACGACCAGAAACCAGTAGAGCAACGTCAGCTGTACGACCAGAAACCAGCGGAGCAACGCAGCTGTACGACCAGAAACCAGCGGAGCAACGTCACCTGTATGACCAGAAACCAGTAGAGCAACGTCAGCTGTACGACCAGAAACCAACGGAGCAACGTCAGCTGTACGACCAGAAACCAGCGGAGCAACGTCAGCTGTAGGACCAGAAACCAGCGGAGCAATGTCAGCTGTAGGACGAGAAACCAACGGAGCAACGTCAGCTGTACGACCAGAAACCAGCGGAGCAACGTCAGCTGTAGGACCAGAAACCAGCGGAGCAATGTCAGCTGTAGGACGAGAAACCAACGGAGCAACGTCAGCTGTACGACCAGAAACCAGCGGAGCAACGTCAGCTGTACGACCAGAAACCAGCGGAGCAACGTCAGCTGTAGGACGAGAAACCAACGGAGCAACGTCAGCTGTACGACCAGAAACCAGCGGAGCAACGTCAGCTGTAGGACCAGAAACCAGCGGAGCAACGTCAGCTGTAGGACGAGAAACCAACGGAGCAACGTCAGCTGTAAGACCAGAAACCAGCTCCTGCGGTCCACCTGGTGAACTCTCCTAGATGAACTTCCGGAGCTCCACAGACCTGTTGAGCTTCATGTGTTACAGAGAACAGAGTCCTGAATGAACAGAATTAAACACGTGAGCAGATTTGTGAGTGACCAGTGATTAGTGAGGTCACTGAACAAAACAAGAAATAACCTGAATTCTTGTCCTGACTCAGCTCTCAGACCTCCTCTGTTCCAGAGTGAACCTGTAGACCTGTAGACCTGTAACCCTGTAGACCTGTAACCCTGTAGACCTGTAGACCTGTAGACCTGTAACCCTGTAGACCTGTAGACCTGTAGACCTGTAGACCTTTAACCCTGTAGACCTGTAGACCTGTAACCCTCCTCCTGAATACCACAGAGACCAGTGGTATTATCTCATTAGATTGGTGGTGCTGGTGCTGCTGGTGTTGGTATTGGTGTTGGTGTTAGTATTGGTGTTGGTGTTGGTATTGGTGTTGGTGTTGGTGCTGGTGCTGGTGTTGGTATTGGTGCTGCTGGTGGGGTTGGTGTTGGTATTGGTATTGGTGTTGGTATTGGTGCTGCTGGTGGGGTTGATGTTGGTATTGGTGTTGGTATTGGTGCTGCTGGTGGGGTTGGTGCTGGTGCTGGTGTTGGTGTTGGTATTGGTGCTGCTGGTGGGGTTGGTGTTTGGTATTGGTGTTGGTGTTGGTATTGGTGTTGGTGCTGGTGTTGGTATTGGTGTTGGTATTGGTGTTGGTGTTGGTGCTGGTGTTGGTGCTGCTGTTGGTATTGGTGATGCTGGTGGGGTTGGTGTTGGTATTGGTGTTGGTATTGGTGTTGGTGCTGGTATTGGTGTTGGTATTGGTGTTTGTGTTGGTGTTGGTGTTGGTGCTGGTGCTGGTGTTGGTGCTGGTGGTGTGGTGTTGCTGCTGGTGTTGGAGCTGGTGTTGGTGTTGGTATTGGTGTTGGTGCTGGTATTGGTGTTGGTGCTGGTGTTGGTATTGGTGTTGGTGCTGGTATTGGTGTTGGTGCTGGTGTTGGTATTGGTGTTGGTGTTGGTATTGGTGTTGGTGCTGGTGTTGGTGCTGCTGCTGGTGTTGGTATTGATGCTGCTGGTGGGGTTGGTGTTGGTATTGGTGCTACTGGTGGGGTTGGTGTTTGTATTGGTGTTGGTGTTGGTGTTGGTATTGGTGCTGGTGCTGGTGTTGGTGCTGGTGGTGGTGTTGCTGCTGGTGTTGGTGCTGGTGTTGGTATTGGTGTTGGTGTTGGTATTGGTGTTGGTGTTGGTATTGGTGTTGGTGCTGGTATTGGTGTTGGTGCTGGTGTTGGTATTGGTGTTGGTGCTGGTGTTGGTGCTGCTGCTGGTGTTGGTATTGGTGCTGCTGGTGGGGTTGGTGTTGGTATTGGTGCTGCTGGTGGGGTTGGTGTTGGTGTTGGTGTTGGTATTGGTGTTGGTGTTGGTGCTGGTGTTGGTATTGGTGCTGGTGTTGGTATTGGTGTTGGTGTTGGTGCTGCTGCTGGTGTTGGTGTTGGTATTGGTGTTGGTGTTGGTGTTGGTATTGGTGTTGGTGCTGGTGTTGGTATTGGTGTTGGTGTTGGTATTGGTGTTGGTGTTGGTGTTGGTATTGGTGTTGGTGCTGGTGTTGGTGCTGCTGCTGGTGTTGGTATTGGTGCTGCTGGTGGGGTTGGTGTTGGTATTGGTGTTGGTGTTGGTGTTGGTATTGGTGTTGGTGTTGGTGTTGGTGTTGGTGTTGGTGTTGGTGCTGGTGTTGGTGTTGGTGTTGGTATTGGTGCTGGTGTTGGTATTGGTGTTGGTGTTGGTGTTGGTGCTGGTGTTGGTGTTGGTGTTGGTATTGGTGTTGGTGTTGGTATTGGTGTTGGTGTTGGTGTTGGTATTGGTGCTGGTGGTGGTGCTGGTGTTGCTGCTGGTGTTGGTGCTGGTACTGGTGGTGGTGTTGCTGCTGGTGCTGGTACTGGTTCATGGTTTTCTCTATTACAGTTTTGAATTTAAAGTAAATGTTTTGTCCAAAACAGCAAAACTATTTAAAAAGTTTCCTGAGATCTTCAGACTTTAACCCATAATCATAATCCCTCAGTGAACTAATCTGATTATTACTAGAACCATATTAACTGTTTCATTACTGATATATACAGAGAGAGAGATATATACAGTAGATATATACAGTAGATATATAGATATATAGATTTATCTATAGAGTAGAGCTGCTGCAGGTAGAACACACAGAATGAAAGCAGAAAAACAACATGACCAACAGAACCGGCTCCACAGAGTGAAGCTACCAGAGAGCTCTGGTTGTTGTTGAGCCGGCCGGTCGGTCGTCTCCGGGGACGCCGCCGGTAACCCGATCAGCTGACAGACACACACTGATCAATACATCAATACATCAATCAATAATAAAGGATAGGATCTGCTCACCAGGTGTCACACACTCAGGTTTCCTCTGCTGCCTCTCACGCTCCAGATCCATTCATTACCTACAGGTATGACTCACCTGGACACACACCGCACGCATGCACACACACTGCATGCACGCACACACACACACACACACACACACACACTGCTGTCATACCAGGAATGCAGCCACGCAGGTGTTTCTTTTCTTCTCCTGTTTAAAGGTCCCTCCTCCTCCACCACACACCCTGACTCAGCGTCCAATCAGAGGTCTCTCTGCTCTGACTCACCGTCCAATGAGAGGTCGTTCTTCCAGAGCTCCTGCAGGTGGGGGGCGTGGCCGAGGTCCCAGGTCTTTCTTGTGCTGAACATGACCGCCGGGCTGAGCAGAGCGCTGGACCGCTGGACCAGCTGCAGACACACAGGAAGACACAGCAGCATCACACCACAGCTTTTCACAATAAAACACAAAGGAAGACACAGCAGCATCACACCACAGCTTTTCACAATAAAACACACAGGAAGACACAGCAGCATCACACCACAGCTTTTCACAATAAAACACACAGGAAGACACAGCAGCATCACACCTCAGCTTTTCACAATAAAACACACAGGAAGACACAGCAGCATCACACCACAGCTTTTCACAATAAAACACACAGGAAGACACAGCAGCATCACACCACAGCTTTTCACAATAAAACACACAGGAAGACACAGCAGCATCACACCTCAGCTTTTCACAATAAAACACACAGGAAGACAAAGCCTCATCACACCACAGCTTTTCACAATAAAACACACAGGAAGACACAGCAGAATCACACCACAGCTTTTCACAATAAAACACACAGGAAGACAAAGCCTCATCACACCTGAGCTTTTCACAATAAAACACACAGGAAGACACAGCAGCATTACACCAGAACTTTTCACAATAAAACACACAGGAAAAGGCAGAGTCCAGTCAAGAAAGTAAAGTTCTGTGTCCTTTGAACAGCAGCTGGTTCTGCTGTGATGAGTCCAGGTTCTGTATTACCGGTGTGAACGGGTTCAGACCGGTTTGGTGACTCAGCAGAGAGGATCATAATGAGACTCCTGTCAGCTAGCTGGCGCTAACGCTATCTATTACACATCACTGTGAAAACAAACGTCTCCTTCAAGCTCTGGATTTATTCAAGTTTATCACCAAAAACTACAATTTACTAGATTACATTTGAACACATCATGATGACGTTACAATTGACCTTCACCCAGTACTCATCTTTACTGAACAGAGCCTGAACGCACCATAATGTAAATCAATGGGACCTCCTGTGTTGAAGTTGGCAGGACATTAGCTGGTTAGCGTTAGCTGTTAGACAGGCATGCTGCCGCTGCCCAGAACCAGGACCTGGACCTGGACCCGGTCTCCAGACTGGATCCCAGCTGATGAGGGAACTTCAGGCTAAACTGATCATTAGCTAATGTTAGCATGCTAACACGCTAAACTGACAGTCAGCTAATGTTAGCATGCTAACACGCTAAACTGACAGTCAGCTAATGTTAGCATGCTAACACGCTAAACTGACAGTCAGCTAATGTTAGCATGCTAACACGCTAAACTGACAATTAGCTAATGTTAGCATGCTAACACGCTAAACTGATAGTAAACTAATGTTAGCATGCTAACACTCTAAACTGACAGTCAGCTAATGTTAGCATGCTAACACGCTAAACTGACAGTCAGCTAATGTTAGCATGCTAACACGCTAAACTGACAGTCAGCTAATGTTAGCATGCTAACACTCTGAACTGATAGTAAACTAATGTTAGCATGCTAACACTCTAAACTGATAGTAAACTAATGTTAGCATGCTAACACGCTAAACTGATAGTAAGCTAATGTTAGCATGCTAACACGCTAAACTGATAGTAAACTAATGTTAGCATGCTAACACTCTAAACTGATAGTAAGCTAATGTTAGCATGCTAACACGCTAAACTGATAGTAAGCTAATGTTAGCATGCTAACACGCTGAACTGATAGTAAACTAATCTTAGCATGCTAACACGCTAAACTGATAGTAAGCTAATGTTAGCATGCTAACACGCTAAACTGATAGTAAACTAATGTTAGCATGCTAACACGCTAAACTGATAGTAAACTAATGTTAGCATGCTAACACGCTGAACTGACAATTAGCTAATGTTAGCATGCTAACACGCTAAACTGATAGTAAACTAATGTTAGCATGCTAACACGCTAAACTGATAGTAAACTAATGTTAGCATGCTAACACGCTGAACTGATAGTAAACTAATGTTAGCATGCTAACACGCTGAACTGATAGTAAACTAATGTTAGCATGCTAACACGCTAAACTGATAGTAAACTAATGTTAGCATGCTAACACGCTAAACTGATAGTAAACTAATGTTAGCATGCTAACACGCTGAACTGATAGTCAGCTAATGTTAGCATGCTAACACGCTGAACTGATAGTCAGCTAATGTTAGCATGCTAACACGCTGAACTGATAGTAAACTAATGTTAGCATGCTAACACGCTGAACTGATAGTAAACTAATGTTAGCATGCTAACACGCTGAACTGATAGTCAGCTAATGTTAGCATGCTAACACGCTGAACTGATAGTAAACTAATGTTAGCATGCTAACACGCTGAACTGATAGTAAACTAATGTTAGCATGCTAACACGCTGAACTGATAGTAAACTAATGTTAGCATGCTAACACGCTGAACTGATAGTAAACTAATGTTAGCATGCTAACACGCTGAACTGATAGTAAACTAATGTTAGCATGCTAACACGCTGAACTGATAGTCAGCTAATGTTAGCATGCTAACACGCTGAACTGATAGTAAGCTAATGTTAGCATGCTAACACGCTGAACTGATAGTCAGCTAATGTTAGCATGCTAACACGCTGAACTGATAGTAAACTAATGTTAGCATGCTAACACGCTGAACTGATAGTAAACTAATGTTAGCATGCTAACACGCTGAACTGATAGTCAGCTAATGTTAGCATGCTAACACGCTGAACTGATAGTAAACTAATGTTAGCATGCTAACACGCTGAACTGATAGTAAACTAATGTTAGCATGCTAACACGCTGAACTGATAGTAAACTAATGTTAGCATGCTAACACGCTGAACTGATAGTAAACTAATGTTAGCATGCTAACACGCTGAACTGATAGTAAACTAATGTTAGCATGCTAACACGCTGAACTGATAGTAAACTAATGTTAGCATGCTAACACGCTGAACTGGGGTGACCATATCTTCAAACCGGGACCGTTCAGTGAACAGCATGTTAATATGCACCGTAGGCGTTTCATCAGGACGGCTAACTGAACTACACCTGTCCGCTACGGAGACACCCGGAGACACTAAGACAGGAACAGACGGTCCAGAGGGACGGAGACACCCGGAGACACTAAGACAGGAACAGACGGTCCAGAGGGACGGAGACACCCGGAGACACTAAGACAGGAACCGACCGTCCAGAGGGACGGAGACACCCGGAGACACTAAGACAGGAACCGACCGTCCAGAGGGACGGAGACACCCGGAGACACTAAGACAGGAACCGACCGTCCAGAGGGACGGAGACACCCGGAGACACTAAGACAGGAACCGACCGTCCAGAGGGACGGAGACACCCGGAGACACTAAGACAGGAACCGACCGTCCAGAGGGACGGATAAGGGGAGTGAAAAGGTTTCAGTGATTCACAGTGCTGGTTGCTGGTTCCTGGTTCCTGGTTCTTGGTTCCTGGTTCCTGTCTGTTAAAGCAGCACAGAGCTGATCTAGACTCAGTGATCAGGTGTTTTCAGTCACATGACGCCCCCCTGTGGTTCATATTAAACTGCACACAGACCAGAGTCCTGATCAGAGTCCTGATCAGAGTGATGATCAGAGTCCTGATCAGAGTCATGATCAGAGTCCTGATCAGAGTCCTGATCAGAGTCATGATCATCACTCTGATCAGGACTCTGATCAGGACTCTGATCAGAGTGATGATCAGAGTGATGATCAGAGTGATGAACAGAGTCCTGATCAGAGTCCTGATCAGAGTGATGATCAGAGTGATGATCAGAGTGATGAACAGAGTGATGAACAGAGTGATGATCAGAGTGATGAACAGAGTCCTGATCAGAGTCCTGATCAGAGTGATGATCAGAGTCATGATCAGAGTGATGAACAGAGTCTGGTGGACTGAAGAAGAAGAACGATGAAGATGTTCAACCATCAACTACAACTAATTATATTTTGGTACTGAACTCTACAGAGAGCAGAAAGTAGAACCAGCTCCACACCTCTCTATCCTCCTTTATCCTCCTCTTCCTCCTCCTCCTCCTCCTCCTCTTCCTCCTTCCTCCTTTATCCTCCTCCTCCTCCTCTATCCTCCTCTTCCTCCTCCTCTATCCTCCTCTTCCTCCTCCTTTATCCTCCTCTTCCTCCTCCTCCTCCTCTATCCTCCTTTATCCTCCTCTTCCTCCTTTATCCTCCTCTTCCTCTTCCTCCTCCTCCTCCTCCTCCTCTTCCTCCTCCTCCTCTTCCTCCTTTATCCTCCTCTTCCTCTTCCTCCTCCTCCTCCTCCTCCTCCTCCTCCTCCTCCTCTTCCTCCTCCTCCTCCTCCTCTTCCTCTTCCTCCTCTTCCTCCTCCTTTATCCTCCAAACTGGGTCAAATCATCTCTTTCTGTTGTTGTTCTGTCTCCATGTGCTCACAGTCAAACCTCCTGTCTGCTCTCACACGACATCATCATCATCATCATCATCATCATCATCATCATCATCATCATCATCATCATGTGTTCACACTACAACTGATCCACGTCACAGACTCTCTGCAGACACTCTAAAGTGGTGGACACGCTGCCCGCATCATGCTCGCGTGAGTCTCGCGTGGCGTGTTGTTTTTTATTTCGGCGTCCATGTTAACAGGTTAGAGTGGACACACTGCCCGCATGAGACCCGCGTCTATTTTATAGAATAGAAGGCTCGCCTATTTTACACGCGAGCCGCTCGCCTCTCGGCTGCGTCTCTCAGCAGCAACAGACAGTGAAGGTGAGCTATTGACAGTATATGAACATCATATCAGCAACATAACACAGTTTACATGTCTAGACATCTGTAGAATATGTCACAGACAGTGAAGGTGATCTAGTGACTGTATATTAACTTCATACCAGCAAGACTTTACTACAGTTTACAGGTTTATCTGTAGAATATGTTACGGAGATGAAAAAAAAGTAAAGTTAAGTAAACTTGTTTTTAAATCAACACTTCCTGCTTTCATTTCAAAATAAAAGCCCTCAGGCGTTTTTTCTATAGACAGAATTCCTTCATTTGTTAACACAAGGCTTTTATTCTGAAATATGAGCAGTCAGTGCTGTGGAAAACGCAGTCACTTTGAGGGCTCCAAAAATTGATAAAGTTTGGGGTTTAAATCAACACTTCCTGCTTTCATTTCAAAATAAAAGCCCTCAGGCGTTTTTTCTATAGACAGAATTCCTTCATTTTTTAACACGAGGCTTTTATTCTGAAATATGTGCCGGACAGTGATGTGGAACATGCAGTGACTTGGAAAGCATCATAAATGAATACAGTACGGAGTTTTAATTGTGGATTATTACTATTATTTACTAATTACCACACGTTACTGAACCTTTCTCTGTCTAAAATAAATATAAATTATATTTATCATGAAGTTAAATGGCCATTAAAAGGCAAACTCTATGTAGAAAGAAAGGGCTGACAGCAGCAGCAGAAACACAGCTGACAGGTAGCAGACACGCGTCTAGTGTGAACACCCTAGGTGGGCATCACGCAGCCACCACGCGACGCTGCCGTCACGCGAGCCTCAAGCGGGCAGTGTGCCCACGGCTTTACTGTTCTATTAGA
>CAKAKS010000070.1:120845-140845 GCA_916700875.1 Sebastes aleutianus
CTGCAGGTTGCTGACCGCTGGACTAGAATGAACACAGATGATACCGGCGGTCCAGCTAGCACGAGTAAAGCGAGGAGAAAATTCACAACATGACTCTCCCAAAAACAGGAAACGGTGACGAGGACTCTGGTGTTTCTGTACGGTTCTGACTGTTCTTACCTTTCTGCTGACTGGAGGAGGTGACGGAGGGGGTGGTGGAGGAGGTGATGCTGAAGAGGTTCAGCGGCTGCGGGTGGACCTCGTCCTTCACCTCCACTTCATCGTTGCTCTCTCCCTCTGATGATGAAGAGGAGGATTTGTTATCAGAGGAGCCGGCGAAGATGGCCTTGAACAGATCCATGGGAGGCCTGCTCTCCTCCTCCTCTTCCTCCTCCTCCTCTTCATCACCTCCTCTCTTCTTGTCTGAGTTGTTCTGCTGATCCGCTGACTTCCTCTGAATGAAGACAACAACAACAACAACATCAGGTCTCCTGCTCTCCAGAGGACCAACCCTCGGACCCACAGTGAGTCTGGTCTGGTTTACCTCCGTGTTGGTGATGCTGCTGGAGGCAGGTGAGGAAGGTGAGGAAGGTGAGGCAGGTGTGTTTGAGGAGGTCTGGCTCAGTTTGGTCTCAGTTTGGATTCGTGCAGCGATGAGCAGCTCACTCAGCGGGTCGCTCTTCTTCTCCTCCTCCTTCCGGTCTGATACGTCCCACCTGGACCTCTTCCCTGCCTCCGGAGGCTTTGGAGGAGCTGAGGAGGAAGAGGAGTGATGAGTCAGCTAGTGTGGACCAGCCTTAAGTCTGAAACATCTGGTAGTGTGGACCAGCCTTAAGTCTGAAACATCTGGTAGTGTGGACCAGCCTTAAGTCAGAAACATCTGGTAGTGTGGACCAGCCTTAAGTCTGAAACATCTGGTAGTGTGGACCAGCCTTAAGTCTAAAACATCTGGTAGTGTGGACCAGGCTTAAGTCTGAAACATCTGGTAGTGTGGACCAGCCTTAAGTCAGAAACATCTGGTAGTGTGGACCAGCCTTAAGTCTGAAACATCTGGTAGTGTGGACCAGCCTTAAGTCAGAAACATCTGGTAGTGTGGACCAGCCTTAAGTCAGATGTCAGTAACTGGTAAACCCAGAGGGAGCTGGAGGTGAATGAAGTTACCTGTCGTCGTCGTCTCTCTGCTCTCCGTCACAGACAGGAAGTTGAACACTGAGAACTTGTCTCTCTTCACTTTAGGCAGACCGACCAAACTGGACCTGTAGAACCAACAGACAGTACTTTCACTTTTTAAGTACATTTTACAGCTAGTACTTGTGTACTTTTACTTCAGTAGTACTTGGTGTGTGTGTGTGTGTGTGTGTGTGTGTGTGTGTGTGTGTGTACTCGGGGTAGGGGTTGGGGATGTTGAATCTCTTGCAGAGCAGTTTATCAGGATGCCACTCAAACGTTTCTCTGGTCAGTTTTCCGAACATCTTCATGTTGACGGCGGCCTCTTTGTCTTCCACGTCGCCCTGACAACCAAACAACCAGACAACCAGTTAACCAAACAACCAGACAACCAGTCAACCGAACAAGCAGACAAGCAGACAACCAAACAAGCAGACAACCAAACAACCAATCAACCAGTCAGTCAGACAAGCAGACAACCAGACAAGCAGACAAGCAGACAACCAGACAGCCAGACAACCAAACAACCAGACAACCAAACAAGCAGACAACCAAACAAGCAGACAACCAGTCAACCGAACAAGCAGACAAGCAGACAACCAAACAAGCAGACAACAAAAAACAACCAATCAACCAGTCAGCCAGACAAGCAGACAACCAGACAAGCAGACAAGCAGACAACCAAACAAGCAGACAACCAAACAACCAATCAACCAGTCAGCCAGACAAGCAGACAACCAGACAAGCAGACAAGCAGACAACCAAACAAGCAGACAACCAATCAACCAGTCAGCCAGACAACCAGACAACCAGACAACCAGACAGCCAGTCAACCAGACAACCAGACAGCCAGACAACCAAACAACCAGACAAGCAGACAACCAGACAAGCAGACAGCCAGACAGCCAGACAGCCAGACAACCAGTCAGCCAGACAAGCAGACAGCCAGACAAGCAGACAACCAAACAACCAGACAGCCAGACAACCAAACAGCCAGACAAGCAGACACGCAGACAAGCAGACAACCAAACAACCAGACAGCCAGACAACCAGACAGCCAGACAACCAGTCAGTCAGACAAGCAGACAACCAGACAACCAGACAACCAAACAACCAGACAAGCAGACAAGCAGACAAGCAGACAGCCAGTCAGCCAGCCAGACAACCAGTCAACCAGACAGCCAGACAGCCAGACAACCAGTCAACCAGTCAACCAGACAAGCAGACAACCAGACAACCAGACAAGCAGACAAGCAGACAACCAGACAAACAGACAGCCAGACAACCAAACAAGCAGACAAGCAGACAACCAGACAAACAGACAGCCAGACAACCAAACAACCATACAAGCAGACAAGCAGACAGCCAGACAACCAAACAGCCAGACAACCAGTTAGCCAGACAAGCAGACAAGCAGACAAGCAGACAACCAAACAACCAGACAGCCAGACAACCAAACAGCCAGACAACCAGTCAGCCAGACAAGCAGACAGCCAGACAAGCAGACAACCAGACAACCAAACAACCAGACAGCCAGACAACCAAACAGCCAGACAAGCAGACAAGTAGACAAGCAGACAACCAAACAAGCAGACAGCCAGACAACCAAACAGCCAGACAAGCAGACAAGCAGACAAGCAGACAAGCAGACAACCAGACAGCCAGGCAACCAAACAACCAGACAAGCAGACAACCAAACAACCAGACAGCCAGACAAGCAGACAACCAAACAACCAGACAGCCAGACAACCAAACAGCCAGACAAGCAGACAAGCAGACAACCAAACAAGCAGACAACCACACAACCAGACAACCACAGTACCAAACAACCAGACAGCCAAACAACCAAACAACCAAACAAGCAGACAACCAAGCAACCAGACAACCAGCCAACCAGCCAACCACACAACTAAGCAACCAGACAACCAAGCAACCAGCCAACCAAACAACCAGCCAACCAAACAACCAGCCAACCAGACAACCAGACAACCAGACAACGAGACAAGCAGACAACCAAACAACCAGCCAACCAGACAACCAAACAACGAGACAAGCAGACAACCAAACAACCAAACAACCAGACAACCAAACAACCAGTCAACCAAACAAGCAGACAACCAAACAACCAGACAACCAAACAACGAGACAACCAGTCAACCAAACAACCAGACAACGAGACAAGCAGACAACCAAACAACCAAACAACCAGACAACCAAACAACCAGTCAACCAAACAACCAGACAACCAGACAACCAAACAACCAAACAACCAGCCAACCAGCCAACCACACAACTAAGCAACCAGACAACCAAACAACCAGACAACCAAACAACCAGACAAACAGACAACCAAACAACGAGACAACCAGTCAACCAAACAACCAAACAACGAGACAACGAGACAAGCAGACAACCAAACAACCAGACAACCAAACAACCAGTCAACCAAACAACCAGACAACCAGACAACCAAACAACCAGACAACCAAACAACCAAACAACCAGACAACCAAACAAGCAGACAATACACTGACTATGGATCAGAACCTCACAGAACCACACTGAGCGCGGCCTCCTACCTCCTGGTCACGGCTGACCTCCACGCTGTCCTCCTCCTCCTCCTGGGTCTTGGCTCTGGTGAAGCGGGAGGACAGCGAGGAGGAGGTGGGTCTGTACAGGATGGAGGCTCGGACGAACTCGTCCCTCTCCCTGCTGCGCTCCCACTCCGTCATCCCCGGGTCCAGACTCTGCTCCAGGCCGTCTGGGACACAGAGACCAGGTTTATGGTTCACACCTACTGTGCTCTAGATCAACATGTACTCAGTATGCTTGTACAACATAAAACTCTATTAGTGGTGTGTCTGAAGGGACTGCAGTGCATGATGGGACATGTAGGCCTCCTACCTTTGTCTCCCTGTTTCAGGCCGTTCAGGTAGAGCTCGTAGCGGGCCTGTTTGCTGGGGTTCATCTCAAACGGTCTGAAGGTCTGCGAGGAGGTCTGGACTCCTCTCCACGCCGTCAGAGCCTCCTGCTGCTGCTCGTGGCCGGAGGACGCCGCGCCGCCCCCAGCCGAAGACCCCGCCGCCGACCGCGAGGCATCGTGGGAGGCCGGGGTGGCGGTTTTGGTGGAGGGCACGTTGGGGGAGTTACGGAGGTTGAGCAGTCGCTGTCTGTCTTCAGGCCTCAGCAGCTCCAGAACTGAACTGGGACCTGATCAGGATCCAGGACAACAACACATCAGATACTGAGTCTGTTAGTCAGTTCGTTAGATGTAGACAGTCGACTCAGAGTTTCTCAGGACAGAGATCAGCATAAGTTAGACACCCGGCCCCCTGAAGCTGTGGTTAGACTTTCAGTAAGGACGGTCACAGTCCGTTGCTACGTATAACAGACCGTTGCTACGTATAACAGACCGTTGCTACGTATAACAGACCGTTGCTACGTATAGCAGACCGTTGCTACGTATAACAGACCGTTGCTAAGTATAACAGACCGTTGCTACGTATGATAGACCGTTGCTACGTATAACAGACCGTTGCTACGTATAGCAGACCGTTGCTACGTATAGCAGACCGTTGCTAGGTATAACAGACCGTTGCTAGGTATAACAGACCGTTGCTAGGTATAACAGACCGTTGCTACGTATAACAGACCGTTGCTACGTATGATAGACCGCTGCTACGTATAACAGACCGTTGCTACATATAGCAGACCGTTGCTACGTATGATAGACCGTTGCTACGTATAACAGACCGTTGCTACGTATAACAGACCGTTGCTACGTATAACAGACCGTTGCTACGTATAACAGACCGTTGCTACATATAGCAGACCGTTGCTATGTATAACAGACCGTTGCTACGTATAACAGACCGTTGCTACGTATAACAGACCGTTGCTACGTATAGCAGACCGTTGCTACGTATAGCAGACCGTTGCTACGTATAACAGACCGTTGCTAGGTATAACAGACCGTTGCTAGGTATAACAGACCGTTGCTACGTATTACAGACCGTTGCTACGTATGATAGACCGCTGCTACGTATGATAGACCGTTGCTACGTATAACAGACCGTTGCTACATATAGCAGACCGTTGCTACGTATGATAGACCGTTGCTACGTATAACAGACCGTTGCTACATATAGCAGACCGTTGCTACGTATAGCAGACCGTTGCTACGTATAACAGACCGTTGCTACGTATGACAGACCGTTGCTACGTATAACAGACCGTTGCTATATATATATATAACAGACCGTTGCTATGTATAACAGACCGTTGCTATATATATAACAGACCGTTGCTATGTATAACAGACCGTTGCTATATATATAACAGACCGTTGCTATGTATAACAGACCGTTGCTATGGACACAGCTCTGATGTCGGACTCTGGATGACCGTTTTGGTGTCTAATTATTGATTTCTTCAGTTAGTAGCCGTGTAATAATCAGGATAATGTACACCTAGCGGGTCAGTGTTGTGAAAGAATCCCCACAGGGTGATGAGAGACCGCGTCGGGTCCTGCACGGCTCCACTCCGCTCCGCTCCGCGTCGGGTCCTGCACGGCTCCACTCCGCTCCGCTCCGCGTCGGGTCCTGCACGGCTCCACTCCGCTCCGCTCCGCGTCGGGTCCTGCAGCATCACCCTGTTGGGGATTCATTCCCCACACTGACCCGCTAGCGGTACATCATCTCTTACATAACGGACCGGTACCTTGCAGAGCGTCTTCTTCCAGCAGCGTCCTCCTCTGGCCGGAGTCCAGCTGGTGGCGTCCTCCTCCCTGTTGGGGCTCCTCTTTGACCATGTGGCCCCTGGAGGCCCTCAGAGCCTCGGCCAGCGCCGGACTGACCCCGGAGAGACCCGAAACGTGGACCGCCACCGGACGGAACCGCCGGACGGGACGGTAGTCTCTGGGCAGAGAGGGGGGGGGGAAGATCTGCAGACGGACAGAGAGAGGTCGGTTAGCGGAGGTTAGTGGAGGTTAGAGAAGGTTAGTGGAGGTTAGTGGAGGTTAGAGAAGGTTAGAGAAGGTTAGTGAAGGTTAGAGAAGGTTAGAGAAGGTTAGTGGAGGTTAGAGAAGGTTAGAGAAGGTTAGAGAAGGTTAGTGGAGGTTAGAGAAGGTTAGTGGAGGTTAGAGAAGGTTAGTGAAGGTTAGAGAAGGTTAGTGGAGGTTAGAGAAGGTTAGTGGAGGTTAGTGGAGGTTAGAGAAGGTTAGAGAAGGTTAGTGAAGGTTAGAGAAGGTTAGTGGAGGTTAGAGAAGGTTAGAGAAGGTTAGTGAAGGTTAGAGAAGGTTAGTGGAGGTTAGAGAAGGTTAGCGGAGGTTAGCGGAGGTTAGTGGAGGTTAGAGAAGGTTAGTGGAGGTTAGTGGAGGTTAGAGAAGGTTAGAGAAGGTTAGTGAAGGTTAGAGAAGGTTAGTGGAGGTTAGAGAAGGTTAGCGGAGGTTAGAGAAGGTTAGAGAAGGTTAGTGGAGGTTAGTGGAGGTTAGCGGAGGTTAGTGGAGGTTAGAGAAGGTTAGTGGAGGTTAGTGGAGGTTAGAGAAGGTTAGAGAAGGTTAGTGGAGGTTAGTGGAGGTTAGCGGAGGTTAGAGAAGGTTAGCGGAGGTTAGAGAAGGTTAGTGGAGGTTAGAGAAGGTTAGTGGAGGTTAGAGAAGGTTAGAGAAGGTTAGTGGAGGTTAGTGGAGGTTAGCGGAGGTTAGAGAAGGTTAGTGGAGGTTAGTGGAGGTTAGCGGAGGTTAGAGAAGGTTAGTGGAGGTTAGTGAAGGTTAGTGGAGGTTAGAGAAGGTTAGTGGAGGTTAGAGAAGGTTAGAGAAGGTTAGTGGAGGTTAGTGGAGGTTAGCGGAGGTTAGAGAAGGTTAGTGGAGGTTAGTGGAGGTTAGCGGAGGTTAGAGAAGGTTAGCGGAGGTTAGAGAAGGTTAGTGGAGGTTAGTGGAGGTTAGAGAAGGTTAGTGGAGGTTAGTGGAGGTTAGTGAAGGTTAGTGGAGGTTAGTGGAGGTTAGCGGAGGTTAGTGGAGGTTAGTGGAGGTTAGTGGAGGTTAGCGGAGGTTAGTGGAGGTTAGAGAAGGTTAGAGAAGGTTAGTGGAGGTTAGTGGAGGTTAGCGGAGGTTAGTTGAGGTTAGTGGAGGTTAGTGGAGGTTAGCGGAGGTTAGAGAAGGTTAGAGAAGGTTAGTGGAGGTTAGTGAAGGTTAGTGGAGGTTAGAGAAGGTTAGTGGAGGTTAGTGGAGGTTAGAGAAGGTTAGTGGAGGTTAGAGAAGGTTAGTGGAGGTTAGTGGAGGTTAGAGAAGGTTAGTGGAGGTTAGTGGAGGTTAGAGAAGGTTAGTGGAGGTTAGAGAAGGTTAGTGGAGGTTAGTGAAGGTTAGTGGAGGTTAGAGAAGGTTAGTGGAGGTTAGAGAAGGTTAGTGGAGGTTAGCGGAGGTTAGAGAAGGTTAGTGGAGGTTAGTGGAGGTTAGAGAAGGTTAGTGGAGGTTAGTGGAGGTTAGAGAAGGTTAGTGGAGGTTAGAGAAGGTTAGTGGAGGTTAGTGAAGGTTAGTGGAGGTTAGAGAAGGTTAGTGGAGGTTAGCGGAGGTTAGAGAAGGTTAGTGGAGGTTAGTGGAGGTTAGAGAAGGTTAGTGGAGGTTAGTGGAGGTTAGAGGAGGTTAGAGAAGGTTAGTGGAGGTTAGTGGAGGTTAGAGAAGGTTAGTGAAGGTTAGTGGAGGTTAGTGAAGGTTAGTGAAGGTTAGTGGAGGTTAGCGGAGGTTAGAGAAGGTTAGTGAAGGTTAGTGGAGGTTAGTGAAGGTTAGTGAAGGTTAGTGGAGGTTAGTGAAGGTTAGTGAAGGTTAGAGAAGGTTAGTGGAGGTTAGCAGAGGTTAGCGGAGGTTAGTGGAGGATAGTGGAGGTTAGAGAAGGTTAGTGGAGGTTAGTGAAGGTTAGTGAAGGTTAGTGAAGGTTAGAGAAGGTTAGTGGAGGTTAGCAGAGGTTAGCGGAGGTTAGTGGAGGATAGTGGAGGTTAGAGAAGGTTAGTGGAGGTTAGTGAAGGTTAGTGAAGGTTAGTGAAGGTTAGTGAAGGTTAGAGAAGGTTAGTGGAGGTTAGCAGAGGTTAGCGGAGGTTAGTGGAGGATAGTGGAGGTTAGAGAAGGTTAGTGGAGGTTAGTGAAGGTTAGCGGAGGTTAGTGGAGGATAGTGGAGGTTAGAGAAGGTTAGTGGAGGTTAGAGAAGGTTAGCGGAGGTTAGTGGAGGATAGTGGAGGTTAGAGAAGGTTAGTGGAGGTTAGTGAAGGTTAGTGAAGGTTAGTGAAGGTTAGAGAAGGTTAGCGGAGGTTAGCAGAGGTTAGCGGAGGATAGTGGAGGTTAGAGAAGGTTAGTGGAGGTTAGTGAAGGTTAGAGAAGGTTAGTGGAGGTTAGTGAAGGTTAGAGAAGGTTAGTGGAGGTTAGTGAAGGTTAGAGAAGGTTAGTGGAGGTTAGCAGAGGTTAGCGGAGGTTAGTGGAGGATAGTGGAGGTTAGAGAAGGTTAGTGGAGGTTAGTGAAGGTTAGCGGAGGTTAGTTGAACTAGTTTATCTCAGAGGACACGTCACCAGGCCGGAGGAGCTGCTCACCGTCTGGTCCTGCGGGGGGTTCTGGGCCAGAGTGAACCCCTCCAGGATCTTACCGAGGTACGACGCATCTTTGCTCCTGTCTGTGAACATAAAACAAAATGATTGTTTACTCTCCAGGATCCTCCAGGACCCTCAAGGACCCTCCAGGATTCTCCAGGATTCTCCAGGCCCCTCCAGGACCCTCCAGGATTCTCCAGTACCCTCCAGGACCCTCAAGGACCCTCCAGGATTCTCCAGGCCCCTCCAGGACCCTCCAGGACCCTCCAGGACCCTCCAGGATTTTCCAGGCCCCTCCAGGACCCTCCAGGCCGGTCTCAGGCAGCGTTACCTCTTTTCTTGGCGTACTGCTGCGGCGCCGTCCAGCCATACAGGCCGTCTCCAGGCTCCTCCCCTCCCAGCGTGGTGTCGTATCTGGACATGGAGTCTCTGTGGTAAACCTCTTCATCATCATCATCCTCCAGGGCCCCGACCCCGAATGCCTGCAGGTCAAAGGTCAAAGGTCAGCAGCGTTTAGAGTCACAGTGATCTAGGGTCTTTCCCATTAGTGCTTTTATACGGCTTGACTCCTCTCCTCGACTCCTCTCCTCGCGTCTTAGTCCCGCCCACGGGAGATGCGAGCGGAGGAGGCGAGGAAAAGACTCGAGGAGAGAGGAAACGAGGAAATATGTTTTTAGAGACATGAGACGTCGTTTCCTCTGAAGCGTCACGTGAAGCGACGCCCGTTTCTGATGACAGCAGCAGCTGATCACAGCTGGATCAGCTGTCAGTCAGCTTCAACAGCTGTTCACAGCTGGATCAGCTGATCACAGCTGGATCAGCTGTCAGTTGGCTTCAACAGCTGTTTATGTCTGAACTGATCTAATATTAATAAAGAAACAGAGTTATCAGAGCAGCAGTGTTTCCTCTCTGTAGTCTGTTACCTGTTGAACAAACATCTGCACATGAATAACAGCTGCAGTCTGTATCTCTACTGTGGACTGAGTCCTGCTTAGAGGACCAGGAACCATCTCTACTGTGGACTGAGTCCTGCTTAGAGGACCAGGAACCATCTCTACTGTGGACTGAGTCCAGCTTAGAGGACCAGGAACCATCTCTACTGTGGACTGAGTCCTGCTTAGAGGACCAGGAACCATCTCTACTGTGGACTGTGTCCTGCTTAGAGGACCAGGAACCATCTCTACTGTGGACTGAGTCCTGCTTAGAGGACCAGGAACCATCTCTACTGTGGACTGAGTCCTGCTTAGAGGACCAGGAACCATCTCTACTGTGGACTGAGTCCTGCTTAGAGGACCAGGAACCATCTCTACTGTGGACTGAGTCCTGCTTAGAGGACCAGGAACCATCTCTACTGTGGACTGAGTCCTGCTTAGAGGACCAGGAACCATCTCTACTGGCACAATGCCTTTATATCATGTATTCATTATTAGCGTCTGTAGTTATTGATGTTCTGACAGTAGAAGTTATGTATTAGTCTGAATGTTTCAGGGAAAAGTGAAATGATGTAACTCATATCAAACCCGACGTTCAGGAATTATCAGCCTCATGTGACTGAATGGAAATGAGGATAAATGATGTAAAAGGTATAAAAGACAGACTCTCCTTCTCTCTCTGACTTTAACTGGATCCTTAATAAAAGTTAACAAATAACAGATCATCAAAAGAAAACTCTTTCTAATAAATGAAGTTATTTTAAGTCTGTTTGTTGTCAGCTTTTATAAACCCCTCTCAGAGTCAGACTCCCTCAGTGTCAGACTCCTTCAGAGTCAGACTCCCTCAGTGTCAGACTCCTTCAGAGTCAGACTCCTTCAGTGTCAGACTCCCTCAGAGTCAGACTCCTTCAGAGTCAGACTCCTTCAGTGTCAGACTCCCTCAGTGTCAGACTCCTTCAGTGTCAGACTCCCTCAGTGTCAGACTCCCTCAGAGTCAGACTCCTTCAGAGTCAGACTCCTTCAGTGTCAGACTCCCTCAGAGTCAGACTCCTTCAGAGTCAGACTCCTTCAGTGTCAGACTCCCTCAGAGTCAGACTCCCTCAGTGTCAGACTCCTTCAGTGTCAGACTCCCTCAGAGTCAGACTCCCTCAGTGTCAGACTCCTTCAGAGTCAGACTCCCTCAGAGTCAGACTCCTTCAGAGTCAGACTCCCTCAGAGTCAGACTCCCTCAGTGTCAGACTCCTTCAGTGTCAGACTCCCTCAGAGTCAGACTCCCTCAGAGTCAGACTCCTTCAGTGTCAGACTCCCTCAGTGTCAGACT
This sequence comes from Sebastes aleutianus, assembly GCA_916700875.1. Lineage (NCBI taxonomy): Eukaryota > Metazoa > Chordata > Actinopteri > Perciformes > Sebastidae > Sebastes > Sebastes aleutianus. The sequence goes on from CAKAKS010000070.1 coordinate 131,815, forward strand.
CCTTCAGAGTCAGACTCCCTCAGAGTCAGACTCCCTCAGAGTCAGACTCCTTCAGTGTCAGACTCCTTCAGTGTCAGACTCCCTCAGTGTCAGACTCCTTCAGAGTCAGACTCCCTCAGAGTCAGACTCCCTCAGAGTCAGACTCCTTCAGTGTCAGACTCCCTCAGTGTCAGACTCCTTCAGAGTCAGACTCCCTCAGAGTCAGACTCCCTCAGAGTCAGACTCCTTCAGTGTCAGACTCCTTCAGTGTCAGACTCCCTCAGTGTCAGACTCCCTCAGAGTCAGACTCCCTCAGTGTCAGACTCCTTCAGAGTCAGACTCCCTCAGAGTCAGACTCCTTCAGAGTCAGACTCCCTCAGAGTCAGACTCCCTCAGTGTCAGACTCCTTCAGTGTCAGACTCCCTCAGAGTCAGACTCCCTCAGAGTCAGACTCCCTCAGTGTCAGACTCCTTCAGTGTCAGACTCCCTCAGAGTCAGACTCCCTCAGTGTCAGACTCCTTCAGAGTCAGACTCCCTCAGAGTCAGACTCCCTCAGAGTCAGACTCCCTCAGTGTCAGACTCCTTCAGAGTCAGACTCCCTCAGTGTCAGACTCCTTCAGTGTCAGACTCCTTCAGTGACAGACTCCTTCAGAGTCAGACTCCTTCAGTGACAGTGTGTGAAGCAGAGCTCCTGCAGGTCCTCCTGCTGCTGGAACACTTCACCATCAACATGCTCCGTCTGCTGTTCACTCCTACAGTTAACACAGATTATAACTAGATGGTGAATAAAAAGAGAACTAAAATATAAAACTGTTAATCTGTGATCTGTCTTCACTCTGGTATGAAACTGCAGTGATGTTGATGTATCAGATCAGTCTGATCGGCGCAGCGTCCAATCAATAACTGATATCCAATAAGGGGGCGTGTCGGTCGGTGATAAACTTCTGTGGAGGAAACACTGGAGGATGCACTGGTGTATCCTCGCTCATAGCTCCTCCAGCAAGCCTCCTCGCTCCTCCATCCTCGCTCCTCCATCCTCGCTCCTCCATCCTCGCTACTCGACGCGCACTTTATGAATTGGGACGTCCTTCAAGATGGAGGACTGAGATCGATTTCCGGGTCACAGCCGGAGGATCGAGGAGACGAGGAGACGAGGAGACGAGGAGACGAGGAGACAAGGAGGCGAAAAATGATGAAATGAGAAGGACCTCTAGACGTTAAGAGACCCTGAACGCCTGCAGGTCAAAGGTCAGCAGCGTTTAGAGATGATCTAGACATTAGAGACCCTGAACGCCTGCAGGTCAAAGGTCAGCAGCGTTTAGATGATCTAGATGTTAGAGACCCTGAACGCCTGCAGGTCAAAGGTCAAAGGTCAGCAGCGTTAAGGGAGATCTAGACGTTAGAGACCCTGAACGCCTGCAGGTCAAAGGTCAGCAGCGTTTAGATGATCTAGATGTTAGAGACCCTGAACGCCTGCAGGTCAAAGGTCAAAGGTCAGCAGCGTTAAGGGAGATCTAGACGTTAGAGACCCTGAACGCCTGCAGGTCAAAGGTCAAAGGTCAGCAGCGTTTAGAGATGATCTAGATGTTAGAGAGCCCACCTGACCGGCCACGCCTCCTCCTCTCCGTGAGCCTCTCCGTGCGTCTCCGAACAGACGACTCCTCGCCTCAGACTGCGGCCGGAACAGGTCGATGTGTTCGGGGGCTCCGCGGCCCAGCAGCGCCAGGCCCGGATCCAGACCCCGGTACCCCAGACCCTGAACCCCCAGCTTGGGGCTGAAGTCCACCGGAGTCACGTCCTTCGGGGCAAAGGTCACGTTCTCCGGAGCAAACTCCTCGTCGTCCTCGTCGTCCTGCCGGGCGGAGACAGGAAGTCCCATTAATGTCAAATCAATAGTTTGATTGATATTTGATTGATTGATATACACAACGTTCATTCAGCCGTTATTTCAATCTGGAGGACTCATTGAGGACGTGTCCCCCTTTACAACGACGTCCAGAGAACCATCAAACACAACATCAGTAACTAGTGAACAAGAAGCAGTCAGTCCGTCTGAAACCAGCACCGGACCTCAGAGACAACGCTTACCTGTGAGTCCTCCGATCCAGCAGGAGGCAGCACACAGCCGGACACTCTGCTGTCTCCATCTGTCAGCAGGAGACAAAGAGGAGACAAAGAGGAGGACAAAGAGGAGACAAAGAGGAGGACAAAGAGGAGACAAAGAGGAGACAAAGAGGAGACAAAGAAGAGACAAAGAGGACGACAAAGAGGAGGACAAAGAAGAGACAAAGAGGAGACAAAGAAGAGACAAAGAGGAGGACAAAGAGGAGACAAAGAAGAGACAAAGAGGACGACAAAGAGGAGGACAAAGAAGAGACAAAGAGGAGGACAAAGAAGAGACAAAGAGGAGACAAAGAGGAGACAAAGAGGAGACAAAGAGGAGACAAAGAAGAGGACAAAGAGGAGGACAAAGAAGAGACAAAGAGGAGACAAAGAGGAGACAAAGAAGAGACAAAGAGGAGGACAATGAGAAGACAAAGAGGAGACAAAGAAGAGACAAAGAGGAGGACAATGAGAAGACAAAGAGGAGACAAAGAAGAGACAAAGAGGAGGACAATGAGAAGACAAAGAGGAGACAAAGAAGAGACAAAGAGGAGACAAAGAAGAGACAAAGAGGAGGACAAAGAGGAGTCAAAGAGGAGACAAAGAGGAGGACGTCACAGGACAGAAACCCAACGTGCTCCTCGTCTCTCATCACTACATTCTGATCTCATTATGAGCTGATAGTGACGGCAGCAGCCTGACGTGTCTTTCACAGCCTCTCAGTGAAGAGGACGTGAACTAGGAGACGTACCCGTCCGCTGACGGCGAGCTTTCCTCTTCACGCGAGGCCCGACGCCCTGACCCTCCCTCCATCCCATCCTCTTCAGCAGCTCCACCCCGACGGACGAGCTGAGGGACAAAACAAACGCACACATCAGAAGAGAAAACTCTCTTCTAACTCAGGATGTCACCAGAACCGATACCGGTACCAAGTCCATGCCAAAATTAAAAAAATATGACGGTACTGGTTTCCTACAGTACCGACGGTACTGACGGTACCGGTTTCCTACAGTACCGACGGTACTGGTTTCCTACAGTACCGATGGTACTGGTTTCCTACAGTACCGACAGTACCGACGGTACCGTACGATGCCTGTAAACAGGGTCACAAACTAACACCCGCCAAGCACCAAATGAGGGTAGATCTTCCGTTTGGCGAGCAACTCTCTGAAGGCTTCTGTCCTCTGCTCTGTGTCGGAGCCCGACACGCGGCGCACGGTGTGATCTGTGTTTTATGAATTATGAAATCTCTTGTTGATGTGGTATTATGATCCGGTTACCTGGCAGGTGAGATGAGCTCCTCCAGCAGAGTGTCTCCGGGGATCAGCGCCGCCTGGGCGTTGACGGCTCTCGCCTTCTCTCTGGTGGCGTCTCTGCGACTGGACGTGAACTCCTGACTGGTGGTGATCTCTCTGGGAGCGATGCCGTGCTCGCCAAAGTCCTGACGCACGACGACGACGACGACGACGACGACGACAACGACAACAACAACAAATACCTGCATCAGCATCAACACTCAGAAAATATAGCACAGATTAAATCACAGTTCATTCACAGTGACCACAGAACACTCACGATGTAGGTATATATACAGTATATATACACTGTATATATTATATATTATATATTATATATACATATATATACTTGCTCAGGACGTCAGTACCTCCTCGTCCATGAAATCTTCTGGTCTGGCATGATGTTTGTCAGCTTTCTGTTGCCGTGTCGATGTAAAGGTTGACGGGGCCCAGCCTGAAGACAACAACAACAACCATAACAACCATCTCAGGATAACAAGTCCATATACTGACGATTAACAAACTGAAACACAACATGACCTTTGACCCCTGGTTTTTTAACCACGGTTCATGTCATAGGGATGCACCGATACCGATACCGATACCGGATCAGGTATCCGGCAGATACGGACTCAAATAGCTGGATCGGGTATCGGTGACAATGGATCCCATCTATTCAATTCTATGTTTATATACTATACACATTATTATACAGTATATATTATTATTATATACTGGCATTTAAATTCCTGTTTCAATTTTGACCAATGTGTTGCTGCATTAAAAAGGTTTATACCTGAATTGTAATTCATGGTAATTTTGAAGGTTTTTTTATCAAGTTGTTAGTGAATGATTTATTATTTTAATAATAAAGAACATTGTGTTCTCCACTGGTCCAGGTCGTGGACTAACAGATGCTGGTGTTCTGACCTTCTTTAGTGCCGACAGTGTTGAAGTAACCGGCTGAGAAGCCTCCAGTGAACGCCCCGTGGAACCTCTGGTACCGGCCCTTCTCATCCTTCACCGTCTGCTCGTGGAGCGGGACGGGCTTCTTCAGCGGCTCGTCTGCAGCAAACACACGTCAAACACGCTTTAGACCATCAACACATCAAACACACGTCAAACACGCTTTAGACCATCAACACATCAAACACACATCAAACACGCTTTAGACCATCAACACATCAAACACACGTCAAACACGCTTTAGACCATCAACACATCAAACACACGTCAAACACGCTTTAGACCATCAACACATCAAACACACAGAAAACACACTTTAGACCATCAACACATCAAACACACAGAAAACACACTTTAGACCATCAACACATCAAACACACAGAAAACACGCTTTAGACCATCAACACATCAAACACACAGAAAACACGCTTTAGACCATCAACACATCAAACACACAGAAAACACGCTTTAGACCATCAACACATCAAACACACAGAAAACACACTTTAGACCATCAACACATCAAACACACAGAAAACACGCTTTAGACCATCAACACGTCAAACACACAGAAAACACACTTTAGACCATCAACACATCAAACACAGAAAACACACTTTAGACCATCAACACATCAAACACACGTCAAACACACTTTAGACCATCAACACGTCAAACACACGTCAAACACACTTTAGACCATCAACACGTCAAACACACAGAAAACACGCTTTAGACCATCAACACATCAAACACACGTCAAACACACTTTAGACCATCAACACATCAAACACACGTCAAACACACTTTAGACCATCAACACATCAAACACACAGAAAACACACTTTAGACCATCAACACATCAAACACACAGAAAACACGCTTTAGACCATCAACACATCAAACACACATCAAACACACTTTAGACCATCAACACATCAAACACACGTCAAACACACTTTAGACCATCAACACGTCAAACACACGTCAAACACACTTTAGACCATCAACACATCAAACACACAGAAAACACACTTTAGACCATCAACACATCAAACACACGTCAAACACACTTTAGACCATCAACACATCAAACACACGTCAAACACACTTTAGACCATCAACACGTCAAACACACTTTAGACCATCAACACATCAAACACACGTCAAACACACTTTAGACCATCAACACATCAAACACACGTCAAACACACTTTAGACCATCAACACATCAAACACACGTCAAACACACTTTAGACCATCAACACGTCAAACACACTTTAGACCATCAACACGTCAAACACACAGAAAACACACTTTAGACCATCAACACATCAAACACACGTCAAACACACTTTAGACCATCAACACGTCAAACACACTTTAGACCATCAACACATCAAACACACGTCAAACACACTTTAGACCATCAACACGTCAAACACACGTCAAACACACTTTAGACCATCAACACATCAAACACACAGAAAACACACTTTAGACCATCAACACATCAAACACACGTCAAACACACTTTAGACCATCAACACATCAAACACACGTCAAACACACTTTAGACCATCAACACGTCAAACACACTTTAGACCATCAACACGTCAAACACACTTTAGACCATCAACACATCAAACACACGTCAAACACACTTTAGACCATCAACACATCAAACACACGTCAAACACACTTTAGACCATCAACACATCAAACACACAGAAAACACGCTTTAGACCATCAACACATCAAACACACAGAAAACACACTTTAGACCATCAACACATCAAACACACAGAAAACACGCTTTAGACCATCAACACATCAAAAACACAGAAAACACACTTTAGACCATCAACACGTCAAACACACAGAAAACACACTTTAGACCATCAACACATCAAACACACAGAAAACACACTTTAGACCATCAACACGTCAAACACACTTTAGACCATCAACACGTCAAACACACAGAAAACACGCTTTAGACCATCAACACATCAAACACAGAAAACACACTTTAGACCATCAACACATCAAACACACAGAAAACACACTTTAGACCATCAACACATCAAACACACAGAAAACACACTTTAGACCATCAACACATCAAACACACAGAAAACACACTTTAGACCATCAACACATCAAACACACAGAAAACACACTTTAGACCATCAACACATCAAACACACTTTAGACCATCAACACATCAAACACACAGAAAACACTTTAGACCATCAACACATCAAACACACATCAAACACACTTTAGACCATCAACACATCAAACACACAGAAAACACACTTTAGACCATCAACACATCAAACACACATCAAACACACTTTAGACCATCAACACATCAAACACACAGAAAACACACTTTAGACCATCAACACATCAAACACACAGAAAACACACTTTAGACCATCAACACATCAAACACACATCAAACACACTTTAGACCATCAACACATCAAACACACAGAAAACACACTTTAGACCATCAACACATCAAACACACATCAAACACACTTTAGACCATCAACACATCAAACACACATAAAACACACTTTAGACCATCAACACATCAAACACACAGAAAACACACTTTAGACCATCAACACATCAAACACACAGAAAACACACTTTAGACCATCAACACATCAAACACACAGAAAACACACTTTAGACCATCAACACATCAAACACACAGAAAACACACTTTAGACCATCAACACATCAAACACACAGAAAACACGCTTTAGACCATCAACACATCAAACACACGTCAAACACACTTTAGACCATCAACACATCAAACACACGTCAAACACACTTTAGACCATCAACACATCAAACACACATCAAACACGCTTTAGACCATCAACACATCAAACACACAGAAAACACACTTTAGACCATCAACACATCAAACACACAGAAAACACACTTTAGACCATCAACACATCAAACACACGTCAAACACACTTTAGACCATCAACACGTCAAACACACGTCAAACACACTTTAGACCATCAACACATCAAACACACATCAAACACACTTTAGACCATCAACACATCAAACACACGTCAAACACACTTTAGACCATCAACACATCAAACACACATCAAACACACTTTAGACCATCAACACATCAAACACACGTCAAACACACTTTAGACCATCAACACATCAAACACACAGAAAACACACTTTAGACCATCAACACATCAAACACACAGAAAACACACTTTAGACCATCAACACATCAAACACACAGAAAACACACTTTAGACCATCAACACGTCAAACACACAGAAAACACACTTTAGACCATCAACACATCAAACACACGTCAAACACGCTTTAGACCATCAACACGTCAAACACACAGAAAACACGCTTTAGACCATCAACACATCAAACACACGTCAAACACGCTTTAGACCATCAACACGTCAAACACACAGAAAACACGCTTTAGACCATCAACACATCAAACACACAGAAAACACACTTTAGACCATCAACACATCAAACACACAGAAAACACACTTTAGACCATCAACACGTCAAACACACAGAAAACACACTTTAGACCATCAACACATCAAACACACGTCAAACACGCTTTAGACCATCAACACATCAAACACACAGAAAACACACTTTAGACCATCAACACATCAAACACACATCAAACACACTTTAGACCATCAACACGTCAAACACACAGAAAACACACTTTAGACCATCAACACATCAAACACACAGAAAACACACTTTAGACCATCAACACATCAAACACACAGAAAACACACTTTAGACCATCAACACATCAAACACACAGAAAACACACTTTAGACCATCAACACATCAAACACACAGAAAACACACTTTAGACCATCAACACATCAAACACACAGAAAACACACTTTAGACCATCAACACGTCAAACACACAGAAAACACACTTTAGACCATCAACACATCAAACACACAGAAAACACACTTTAGACCATCAACACGTCAAACACACGTCAAACACGCTTTAGACCATCAACACATCAAACACACAGAAAACACACTTTAGACCATCAACACATCAAACACAGAAAACACACTTTAGACCATCAACACATCAAACACACAGAAAACACACTTTAGACCATCAACACGTCAAACACACAGAAAACACACTTTAGACCATCAACACGTCAAACACACAGAAAACACACTTTAGACCATCAACACGTCAAACACACAGAAAACACACTTTAGACCATCAACACATCAAACACACAGAAAACACGCTTTAGACCATCAACACATCAAACACACGTCAAACACACTTTAGACCATCAACACATCAAACACACGTCAAACACACTTTAGACCATCAACACATCAAACACACATCAAACACGCTTTAGACCATCAACACATCAAACACACAGAAAACACACTTTAGACCATCAACACATCAAACACACAGAAAACACACTTTAGACCATCAACACATCAAACACACGTCAAACACACTTTAGACCATCAACACATCAAACACACAGAAAACACACTTTAGACCATCAACACATCAAACACACAGAAAACACACTTTAGACCATCAACACATCAAACACACGTCAAACACACTTTAGACCA
>CAKAKS010000070.1:144532-157032 GCA_916700875.1 Sebastes aleutianus
GTTCCAGCAGCAGAGCTACACTTCCACCATGTTGGACTGAAAGAGACGACCAGACGCCAGTAACACGTCCTCCTACGGAGAGACGGACTAAAGTAGAACTACATTATTTATATTCTATTGTCACTTTAATGTCTCTACTGAAACGTCCTGTTGAACAATCAAATATTATAACAGTAATAAGCGTCTTCAGTCCAAGATGGCGGCAGCAGCAACACCAGAGCTTCGTCTCTTTGCTTCTAAACTCTTTGAATCAACCGGTCGTTCGAGCGGTGACGTATCCTCTCGGTGAACGCACCTGATCGTTTTTTTTGCTCACCGTTTCAAACAGGAAACAACATGGCATAACTTCCTGTTATTCCGTCTAAACAATCCACCGAAATCTACTTCTGACAGGCGATGATGTCACTGCTGGATCTGGTTCCGTGTTAGAACTAGATCAGTCTAGTTTCACAGCTCGGTCCACGTTAAGTGAGCCGGACGCGTCGCGCTGGACGGGCTCATTTGCATAAGGGACTGTTCCCGCCTTTTCATTTTGAAAGAGCAACGGCCAATCAGGAAACTCCAACACTCGGCCGACCAGTCGTGTCTACGTGGGCCCGATGGCATCACGTGACGGATACGGAGGTCGTAGTACCGCCGTTTGACCACTACAACAATTAGCTTCACAGCCTCTACCTGGAGGCTTGGCTTTATATCCTGTTGGCTAGTTTAGTCTACAGCAATGCATCATGGTCTATAAGATCATCTTATGTTTGCAGCGTCGCGGTCCTGTGAGAACCACGTATCTCTAGAAGTCAACTTTTCATGAGCATAAAGCAGGACGAAGACGTCCACTCATTAAACCGTCTGTCTCAGTCTCATGTCAAACTGCTGACTGTGAAACATGGAAACATCTGCATGCTTTCACTTCTGGTTTTCACCATCTGTCAGTCGCACGGCATTCTGGGATGTGGACGGACATTTGCAAGTCAGCGAAAAGAAGGCGGTGAGCAACGCTTTCTATTAATGTGACTGTCGGGGTCACCACTGTCCATCAGAGACATGATGTTTATCACCGCTGTTCTTCAGAGACATGATGGTTTAATACAGCCGCAAATTGTGCAAAGTGGGGACAATTGTGCAAAGTGGGGACATTTGTGCAAAATGAGGACAATTGTGCAAAGTGGGGACATTTGTGCAAAGTGAGGACATTTGTGCAAAGTGGGGACAATTGTGCAAAATGGGGACATTTGTGCAAAGTGAGGACATTTGTGCAAAGTGGGGACAATTGTGCAAAGTGGGGACATTTGTGCAAAGTGGGGACAATTGTGCAAAGTGGGGACATTTGTGCAAAGTGAGGACATTTGTGCAAAGTGAGGACATTTGTGCAAAGTGAGGACATTTGTGCAAAGTGAGGACATTCGTGCAAAGTGGGGACATTTGTGCAAAGTGAAGACATTTGTGCAAAGTGGGGACATTTGTGCAAGGTGAGGACATTTGTGCAAAGTGAGGACATTTGTGCAAAGTGAAGACATTTGTGCAAAGTGAGGACATTTGTGGAAAGTGGGGACATTTGTGAAAAGTGGGGACATTTGTGCAAAGTGAGGACATTTGTGAAAAGTGGGGACATTTGTGCAAAGTGAGGACATTTGTGAAAAGTGGGGACATTTGTGCAAAGTGGGGACATTTGTGCAAAGTGAGGACATTTGTGAAAAGTGGGGACATTTGTGCAAAGTGGGGACATTTGTGCAAAGTGAGGACATTTGTGCAAAGTGGGGACATTTGTGCAAAGTGGGGACATTTGTGCAAAGTGAGGACATTTTTGGACGTGACAGTCTATTTATTCTTCACACGTTTCTTTCGCTGCGTTTCTTCTTTAGTTTCTTTGTTTTCTTTCTTTCATTCTGTCTTTGTGGCATCTTTTCATCACTCACCTTATTACAACACACACACACACACACACACACACACACACACATACGCACACACACACACACACACACACATACACACACACACACACACACACACACACACACACACACACACACACGTGTACATTCCTGCTGGTTGGCAGTCAGTCTGATAACTCTGTTATATTAAACACGTTTAACAGATAAAGTTATATAAAGATAAGTGTTTATATTAAATTATATAAGACTCAGTGTGTGTTTATAATATTAAAACACACACTGAGTCTCTCACTGATGATCTCTGTTGTTTCTCTGGTGTTTCTGAGCAGCAGGACAATCTGGTGTCTGACTTCAGTCTTGATGGACACCAGAGACATCCGTCTGACTGGGATTTAACCTGCGATAACAGCTGTGACTCGTCTGTCCTGACTTGGTGTCCTGATGTCTTAGGACTTGACTTTTGACTTTTCTTGTCTCTGGTTGTCTTGACGGTTGTCGTCTCCTATGTCCCACTACACCAGATAAAATGATCGATTGTTGCTCATGAAGCTCTTTGTGGTTCCGATCCGATCCGACGTCCAACAGTTGGACCGATCCGGTGTCATCAGAACCAGCCGGTAGTGATCACATTATATTCATATCATATTCTGCAATAACAGAACACTTTCTGCATAATGACAACTTTTACTTTTGATACTACAATGAGTACATTTACAGATAATACAGATAATAAAATGTTGCATTCAGGACTTTTACTTGTGATTCTTCTTCTGTGGTTATATTTGGGCAGGTATAGAGTAACGCCCAGAGGAGGACCGGGTGTCTCTGAGAAGGTTTATATGAAGACAGTTTGTCTGCAGGGTTTAGTAGCTCTGTTCTATCTGACGTAACTCATCATCCAGATCAGGAATCAGTATTCAGAGAATCTCGGTGTTTGTTTTTGTCCTGAAGGTTCAACCTGACATCTCGTCCAGCTCTCTGAACGCTCAATTCACAGCAGAGCAGTGGTGAAGTACCGGCCTGCGGCGAGCTGCCGTGCAACGTGTATGGAAAGCTGCGGCGGCCGTTTGATTATGTAGCAAAAAAAGTTGGGAAAAGTTAAACTTTTAGCAGCAAAAAGAGCCGGCGAGGAGCTGCAGCCAATCCAACTCACCGTTTGGTCAGCGCCCCTCAGCATCAGAAACCAACGTAACAGTTTAGTAACAGAATGTGATGATGTGATGGGAGGTGGACGGGTCAAACAAACACCAGACTTTCAACCAGGAGACCCATATTGGTGCCCCGTGTGAGGCTAAAAGTAACGTTGGCTTATTTTGTCACGTCAGTCTTTAGTCACGTGACTCGTCGGTATCATCAGTAACACTAGAGGGGTAACCTGTGAGTCGGTCTCCGATGCCGAGGGGCATATATACTGTGTATATACTGTATATACATGTATATACATATATATACATGTATATACATGTTTCGCCCTGAAGGGGTTTATTTCTCAACCGGCTCGCTGTACATTATCTGTTACTTATCGACTGGAGTGAGTTCAGCGTTTCACTCTGAGAACAACAACAAGCTGCACATGAAGAACCAGATGAGAAACATCTGTCTGTGTGTTGACGGTTGTTTCCGTGGAAACGGAGGGAGGCATGGCATCCATGTTCAGCTGAGTCAGCAGGAACAATCCTATCTGTAGACCTGACCCAGGACTGAGAGAGACCCCAGGGAGATCCCATCTGTAGACCTGATCCAGGACTGAGAGAGACCCCAGAGAAATCCCATCTGTAGACCTGAACCAGGACTGAGAGAGAGACCCCAGAGAGACCCTTTCTGTAGACCTGATCCAGGACTGAGAGAGACCCCAGAGAGATCCTATCTGTAGACCTGAACCAGGACTGAGAGAGACCCCAGATAGATCCCATCTGTAGACCTGAACCAGGACTGAGAGAGAGACCCCAGAGAACAGAGGAATGCTGACTGTGTTTCATGGCAGAGGTCCAGAGAGCAGAAACAGAAACCTCCTCCAGAGTCCTCGGCAGCAACATTAACCCTTTACTGTACCTCCTCACACATCCAGACTAGAGACACACCAACAGGAAGAACTAGTGGACCAAACAGGCTGAAACATACAAAATAAATATTTTTTAGATCTTTTTTTTTCAGACTTTTTTTGGCTTCATACAGGAAGTGTAGAAGAAGAAGTGTACCACTCTGACTGGAGGCCGTCCTCTTCTCAACATGAACCAGATGATTTATATTTTACACATGAAGCCGTCGTGTCTCCCGCTGGGATTCTTCCATATTTAACTGACTGTGTTGGTTTAGATTCACATCGTATCCTCATCCACCCGTTCATCATGATGTCTAACAGAACAACTCAGTCTCACGGTCGTTGAAATATTCACTAAATTTAATCTGATTCTTGTTCATAGACATGAATTTCACTTTTTTCCGTGATGTTCAGCACGACTTTCAACAACGTATTTCTTGTGCATTTTCCTATGAATGTCCAGCAACATGTGTCAATTTCCACTCCAGTCTTTTCAAAATAAAACTCCTTAGTTAGGTTTAGTTAAAGATGTTGGTTTGGGTTAAAATAACTCCAGAATTAACTGAAGAGCAGAAGTTACAGATAAATTAACGTTGACTTCTGGCCTCACACGGGGCACCAATATACGTCTCCTGGTGACAGTCTGTTTTTAGACCCCCCTATCCACCCCGACCTCCTCCCTACACGCCGTCCGCCCCGACCTCCTCCCTACACGCCGTCCGCCCCGACCTCCTCCCTACACGCCGTCCGCCGCGACCTCCTCCCTACACGCCGTCCGCCGCGACCTCCTCCCTACACGCCGTCCGCCCCGACCTCCTCCCTACACGCCGTCCGCCCCGACCTCCTCCCTACACGCCGTCCGCCGCGACCTCCTCCCTACACGCCAGAGGGAACAGTCTGGTTCTCTTGGTTCTGTGTGTCTGTGCTGAGGGAACCACCAGATAATACACTGAGGAACCCGGCAGTTGATGCAGATTCCTCCTTGTTGCTTGAAATTAGACTGATGAAGCTGTACCTTAACAACGAGTCGGGTTCTCTCTGTAGTGAGCAGACATACTGACCAACCCTCCTGGTTCTCCCGGTAGACTCCCGGTAGACTCCCGGTAGACTCCCGGTAGACTCCCGGTTCCCTCCGAGGTCACTCCTGATTCATTTATTCATTAAATGTACCACACCGTGGTTCTTCTGTTCCTGATGGATGTCATTCAATCCACCGTCCAACTGTTCAAAATACACAACAACCATGTCATAATGACATTCATCATCACACACAGACTGTAGACGTGTTACGGTAAATATGTGCACTACGAAACAAAACACAAAACAAACGTTCCTCGCTGGCGTCCACACAGCCGAGAGGGAACGAGTCCACCGGAACAGTTTCTTCAGAACACGGCGATGACATCATCTTAAAAACATCTGAAACTTAAATCTTTGATCGGAGAATAAAACCTCCGGCTGCATCACTACTAAATGTGTCCCCGCACAACACAACACCTAAATACAGTTCCTATGTGTTAATACCAACAACTCAATATTCAAGAAAAGAAACATGATGTACACAAACACATGAAGTAATGACTGAGCATTATTAGAGCAGTTAAACACTGTTACATATTATAGTTCTGTTCTGCAGTTATAGTAAATAATGTCCAGTTTATTAGGTACAGCTCTGTGGTCCGTTAGCATCCACCTCCTGTATCTGTATCACATGACTGTATACTGAGAGCTGATTGGCTCAGCAGCCTGTCAGTGTGATGATGATGATAACACAGGAAGAGATGCTGCTCAGTATCTGTAGACCTCCCTCTGGTACTTCCTGTCCTCTGACTTGCCTCAGTATCAGTCGGCCTTATCTCTCTCTGACAGATGTCTGCCTGCCGCCGCCGCCATCTTGGCTGTTTACTGTTGCTATGGTTACACATGTTGTCTCATTCACCTGTTCACCCACGGTTCACATGTTTCACTAGACTTATTAGTGGACGGCGTGTAGGGAGGAGGTCGGGGTGAAGGGCGTGTAGGGAGGAGGTCGGGGTGGACGACGTGTAGGGAGGAGGTCGGGGTGGACGGCGTGTAGGGAGGAGGTCGGGGTGGACGGCGTGTAGGGAGGAGGTCGGGGTGGACGGCGTGTAGGGAGGAGGTCGGGGTGGACGGCGTGTAGGGAGGAGGTCGGGGTGAAGGGCGTGTAGGGAGGAGGTCGGGGTGAAGGGCGTGTAGGGAGGAGGTCGGGGTGGACGGCGTGTAGGGAGGAGGTCGGGGTGGACGGCGTGTAGGGAGGAGGTCGGGGTGAACGGCGTGTAGGGAGGAGGTCGGGGTGAACGGCGTGTAGGGAGGAGGTCGGGGTGAACCTAACAGAGGAGTGGATGTCGTCATGTTTTGCTGGACATTCGTTGGAAAACACACAAAAATGACGTTGTTGAAAGTCGAGCTGAGAGTCACTGAACACGAATCAGATTAAATTTCATGAACTGCTGTGAGACAGATTTGATGGTATAGATGCACAAACACACACACGTACACACGTACACACATATACGTGTAGATACACACACACACTTCAGTCACATGTTATTATTGAACACTCGTATATATAATTATCTAATACACGTTTGTACATGCAGACACACACACACACACACATTCTCCTGTACATGTCATTATCAACACACCTGCTTGTACATGCAGACAAACTGTATGGACACACACACACACACACACACACACACACACACACACACACACACACACACACACTCACACACTCACAGATCCGTGGGCGTGCGAGGCAGCGGTCCAGAGAGCGAGCAGCGAGGCAGCGAGGAGGCAGCGGTCCCACACTCCGGTCCAACCCAAACACTGAGTCTGGTCTGTGGATCGGGGTGGTGTGGAGCCTCCAGCAGCACAACTCTCTATTTTTACAGAGCCGTATTTTTAGCAGCCGTTTGGCCACACAGCGACTGAGAGAGTCACCACGGAGAACAATACGTCCACATCCACGCCGAGCCGGACCGACCGGTCTGAGGCTCCGCGCCGCCGGCTGATGACAGGCCGCAACTGCTCAGATTATTGGAATTCTGGGAGATGACCAGACAAGCGGGGGGGTCGTTTTAAACTCTGTTAGTGTTGTAAATTATAGGCTGTCACAGTCCAACGCACAGACACGACCAGAGGCCCCCGGGGGCCCGACCAGAGGCCTGACTGGGGGCCGACCAGAGGCCCGACTGGGGGCCGACCAGAGGCCCGACTGGGGCCCGACCAGAGGCCCGACTGGGGGCCGACCAGAGGCCCGACTGGGGGCCAGCAGTTACACATAACGTCCTGAGGTCCGGACGGAGCTGCTGCTGATCCCACCACCACTTTACATCCACTGATATTATTTTGAAAAATAGTTTTTAAGCTCTGTTGAGGTGTCTTTTCAAAATAAAACTTAATCAGGTTCAGTAAAAGGATTCACTGATCAGCCACAACATGATGATATTCAGTAGGTCCTCCTCCTGACCCGTGGAGACCTGGACTCCTCTAGACCTCTGAAGGTCTGACCCGTGGAGACCTGGACTCCTCTAGACCTCTGAAGGTCTGACCCGTGGAGACCTGGACTCCTCTAGACCTCTGAAGGTCTGACCCGTGGAGACCTGGACTCCTCTAGACCTCTGAAGGTCTGACCCGTGGAGACCTGGACTCCTCTAGACCTCTGAAGGTCTGACCCGTGGAGGCATGGACTCCACTAGACCTCTGAAGGTCTGACCCATGGAGGCATGGACTCCTCTAGACCTCTGAAGGTCTGACCCATGGAGGCATGGACTCCTCTAGACCTCTGAAGGTCTGACCCGTGGAGGCATGGACTCCACTAGACCTCTGAAGGTCTGCTGTGGTATCTGGCACCAAGCCGTCAGTAGCAGATCCTTTAAGTCCTGTATAAGTTGCGAGGTGGGGCCTCCGTGGATCGGACTTGTTTGTCCAGAACATCCCACAGATGCTCCGTTGGATCGAGATCTGGAGGATCTGGAGGATCTGGAGGATCTGGAGGATCTGGAGGATCTGGAGGATCTGGAGGCCGAGTCAACACCTCCAACTCGTTGCCGTCCACATGATGTAAAAGAAAATGTGATTCATCAGACCGGGCCACCTTCTTCCATCGCTCCGTGGTCCAGGTCTGATGCTCACGATGTGCCCGTTGTAGGCGCTTTATGGCGGTGGATACGGGTCAGCACGGTCACCCTGACCGGACTGTGGCTACGCAGCCCCATACGCAACAAACTGCTCCTCACTGTGTGTTCTGACTCCTTTCTATCAGAACCAGCATTAACTCTTTCAGCAGTTTGAGCTCCAGTAGCTCTTCTATTGGATCAAACAACACGGGCCAGCCTTCACTCCCCATGTGGATCAACAAGCCTCGGGTCTGACCCTGTCGCCGGTCCACCGGTTCTCCTTCCTTGGACCACTTCTGGTAGGTCCTGACCACTGCAGACCGGGAACATCCCACAAGAGCTGCAGTTCTGGTGATGCTCTGACCCGGTCGTCTAGCCAGCACTATCTGGCCCTCGTCAAAGTCCCTCACATCCTTACGCTGGCCCTCCTTACCCTGGCCCTCCTCACGCTGGCCCTCCTCACGCTGGCCCTCCTTACACTGGCCCTCCTCACGCTGGCCATCCTTACCCTGGCCCTCCTCACGCTGGCCATCCTTACCCTGGCCCTCCTCACGCTGGCCCTCCTCACGCTGGCCCTCCTCACGCTGGCCCTCCTTACCCTGGCCCTCCTTACCCTGGCCCTCCTTACCCTGGCCCTCCTCACGCTGGCCCTCCTCACCCTGGCCCTCCTCACGCTGGCCCTCCTCACGCTGGCCTTCCTCACGCTGGCCCTCCTCACGCTGGCCCTCATCACGCTGGCCCTCCTCACGCTGGCCCTCCTCACGCTGGCCTTCCTCACGCTGGCCCTCCTCACGCTGGCCCTCCTCACGCTGGCCCTCACGCTGGCCCTCCTCATGCTGGCCCTCATCACGCTGGCCCTCATCACGCTGGCCCATTTGTTCTGTTTCCAACACAAAGTTCAAACTTCAAAATGTTCACTTGCTGTCTAATATATCCCCCCCACTGCCAGGTGCCATGGTAACCAGTATATATATATATATATATATACATATATATATATATGTATATAAATGAGAGAGAGGATCTGTGAGTAGAGTTCTGTATGAAAAGACTAAAACTGTCCGTCTGAGACGGAGACACATAATAGATGTTTATGAGACAAGTTACTACTGTGTGTGTGTGTGTGTGTGTGTGTGTGTGTGTGTGTGTGTGTGTGTGTGTGTGTGTGTGTGTGTGTGTGTGCGTGTGTGTGCATCACATGTGTCTCAGTGACTGTCTATGTCAGGAATGTAAACGTGCTGCGGTGGTGAGGTGTGTTTACGCCCCCGTCCCTCGGCCCCCCCCCACCTCAGGTACAACCAGGTAATATTTAGGGGATGACACACACACACACACACACACACACACACACACTCAGTCCCTGTCATTCAGAGGTATGTGAGGAATGTGTGTGTGTGTGTGTGTGTGTGTTTTGCAGTGTGGTGTTAACACTGATGGACCAACTCCCCTCATTATCTGTCTGGGTCTAATCCAGACTAATCCAGGCTAATCCAGGCTGATACGTCCTGATACCTGCATCCATCCTGCTACACCTCCTGCTGGGGGGGGGTACCAGGTAATGAGATCACACTGGGGGGGGGTTACTGGTTGATAAATATCAGCCAACAGTGCTGGCAGGAGAAGCTCCCGTTATCCCAGTTTGGGATTATTGGGATGTTAGTCTGAGATTATAAATCACCTGAAGCAGCTTCATTACCTCTAACTCTAACAGGTCTGTTAGCATTAACGTTGGATTGAGTTGGACTTCCCCCCCGCCTTAATCATCCCTGAACACACCATTCAATGTCTGTATGGTGGAGAGAGACATTAGAAACACTTGACGTCATGTATAACAGATTATTGATTTAAACGCTGGAAGTGCTGCAGAATTATATTTGTAAATGTTGTTCAAGTTCTGAGTTTAGGATTCACTTCACGTGGATTTTACCAGTCGGAAACTCGTGTTTCCGATTATTCCGACACCACATGAATGCAGCTCACAGTGAAAGTGAAACAGCGTCACCTCTGTGTTTAAACAGATGATGGAGATGTGATCAGAGATATTTAATAAACCCACACAGGTGGACTAAAGTCAGCGTCCTGTTGCTGGAAGACATGAAGGAGCATCACTCAACACAGTAAGGAGACACACGTCAGCTAAAAGCACAATATCACTCTATATTTCAGCTGCTTGGCAGTAATGTTAGCTGACCAGACCAAGGTCTCTCCATGAATCAATGCTGATCCTAGTGTTGGCTTTTCCCGCCTCAGCCTCCCGACCGCAGCCGGAGGGAACGGGGGAGACGCCGGAGTTTTGGTCGGAGACGATAACGTTTCTCTCTGCGGAGCCCCGTCACTTCACAAGACACGGGAAACCTCTGTTGGTCTGGAGGAGCTGCAGCAGTTATTTCTGCACAAACGTCCACTGAACATTCACTAGATATTCTCAGAGCTAAACTAACTCTTCTGCAGTGTGGAGTGAGCAGCATGCACGTGAGAGGTGGAGAGAGAGAGAGAGAAGGAGCGCGGTGTGTGAGTGAAGGCAGGCAGAGGAGCAGAGGAGCAGAGGAGCAGAGGAGCAGAGGAGCAGAGGAGCAGAGGAGCAGAGACTCCGGTCCTGGAGACCAAAGCTACGGTCTCCCCCGCGTCCTCCGACCGCGGCCAACACTGTTTAACAGCTTCACTAGATACAACCAAGAGGTTTTGGTGCTTCACTGGAGTTTGTGTTGGAGTCTGAGTCTGAACAGCGGAGACACACGAGAAACCATGAGACACCGACCAGCAATGATTTATACCTGGAACAAGTTACTAACAGTCCCTTTAATAAAGATGTAGTTGATTGTGTCTCTATAGGAGCTGAAGGATCAGCATGTGTTGTTGCTGCTCTCCTGTCCCGTCATGTTGCACTCTGTGTGTTTATGTCTGCTGCTCTCTGGGAACAAACAGGGAGGATTCCTGGACTCCAGATCCCGTCTCTCTCTCTCTCTCTCTCTCTCTCTCTCTCTCTCTCTCTCTCTCCGTCTCTCCATCTCTCCATCTCTCTCTCTCTCTCTCTCCGTCTATCCATCTCTCCATCTCTCTCTCTCTCTCTCTCCGTCTCTCCATCTCTCCATCTCTCTGTCTCTCTCTTTCTGTCTCTCTCTGTGTATCTGTCTCTCTCTGTCTCTCTCTGTCTCTGTCTCTCTCTGTCTCTCTCTCTCTCTCTCTTTCTCTCTCTCTCCATCTCTCCATCTCTCCATCTCTCTCTCTCTCTCTCTCCGTCTCTCCATCTCTCCATCTCTCTGTCTCTCTCTTTCTGTCTCTCTCTCTGTGTATCTGTCTCTCTCTCTCTCTCTCTCTCTCTCTCTCTCTCTCTCTCTCTCTCCATCTCCATCTCTCCATCTCTCTGTCTCTCTCTTTCTGTCTCTCTCTCTGTGTCTCTGTCTCTCTCTCTGTGTCTCTGTCTCTCTCTGTCTCTCTCTGTCTCTGTCTCTCTCTGTCTCTGTCTCTCTGTCTCTCTGTCTCTGTCTCTCTCTCTCCGTCTCTCTGTCTCTCTCTCTCTCTCTCTCCGTCTCTCCATCTCTCCATCTCTCTCTCTCTCTCTCTCCGTCTCTCCATCTCTCCATCTCTCTGTCTCTCTCTTTCTGTCTCTCTCTGTGTATCTGTCTCTCTCTGTCTCTCTCTGTCTCTGTCTCTCTCTGTCTCTCTCTCTCTTTCTCTCTCTCTCCATCTCTCCATCTCTCCATCTCTCTCTCTCTCTCTCTCCGTCTCTCCATCTCTCCATCTCTCTGTCTCTCTCTTTCTGTCTCTCTCTCTGTGTATCTGTCTCTCTCTCTCTCTCTCTCTCCATCTCCATCTCTCCATCTCTCTGTCTCTCTCTTTCTGTCTCTCTCTCTGTGTCTCTGTCTCTCTCTCTGTGTCTCTGTCTCTCTCTGTCTCTCTCTGTCTCTGTCTCTCTCTGTCTCTGTCTCTCTGTCTCTCTGTCTCTGTCTCTCTCTCTCCGTCTCTCTGTCTCTCCGTCTCTCTCTCTGTGTTTCTGTCTCCAGACTCAACTGTTGTTCTTCTTCTCCACTTCGTTTACAGTTGACTTCCTGGGGTTAGTGTTGGTCAAACAGAACGGCGTCCAGCGCGTCAGACGGCGAGTCCATCCCGGCGTTCTGGAGGACTGTCAGGTTCTCTCTAACATCAGGATGAGATGGTTCTATGTTCTCTCCCTGACGAAGGATGGAGACGTCTTCTTCTCCGCTGTAGTTTGTTGTTGTGTTGCCTAGCGACCGGCGTGCGGCGGTCTGACTCAGGAGGAATCAGTCCTAATGAGAGATAAGCCTCATTACACTGGGGGGGGGGGGCAATCACACTTAACTCCTCCGCACCCAGCCAATCCAGACGCAGGGCGGCGCCTTAATCCACCAATTATTCACCTGTCTCCAGGTAGACCGTCTGCAGTCTGGTTCCACCCAG
>CAKAKS010000070.1:162032-182032 GCA_916700875.1 Sebastes aleutianus
TTTACTACACATCGTCTACTTTACTACACATCGTCTACTTTACTACACATCGTCTACTTTACTACACATCGTTTACTTTACTACACATCGTCTACTATACTACACATCGTCTACTTTACTACACATCGTCTACTTTACTACACATCGTCTACTTTACTACACATCGTCTACTTTACTACACATCGTCTACTTTACTACACATCGTTTACTTTACTACACATCGTCTACTATACTACACATCGTCTACTTTACTACACATCGTCTACTTTACTACACATCGTCTACTTTACTACACATCGTCTACTTTTACTACACATCGTCTACTTTTACTACACATCGTCTACTTTACTACACATCGTCTACTTTACTACACATCGTCTACTTTTACTACACATCGTCTACTTTACTACACATCGTCTACTTTACTACACATCGTCTACTTTTACTACACATCGTCTACTTTACTACACATCGTCTACTTTACTACACATCGTCTACTTTACTACACATCGTCTACTTTTACTACACATCGTCTACTTTACTACACATCGTCTACTTTACTACACATCGTCTACTTTTACTACACATCGTCTACTATACTACACATCGTCTACTTTACTACACATCGTCTACTTTTACTACACATCGTCTACTTTACTACACATCGTCTACTTTACTACACATCGTCTACTTTACTACACATCGTCTACTTTTACTACACATCGTCTACTTTACTACACATCGTCTACTTTTACTACACATCGTCTACTTTACTACACATCGTCTACTTTACTACACATCGTCTACTTTTACTACACATCGTCTACTTTACTACACATCGTCTACTTTACTACACATCGTCTACTTTTACTACACATCGTCTACTTTACTACACATCGTCTACTTTACTACACATCGTCTACTTTTACTACGACACGGTACAGGCAGTACTCTGGTACACGAAGTAGTGGTAACATTAGTACACAGAGGTACACGTTAGTACACGTTAGTAAACGTTAGTACACGTTAGTACAAGCGAGTACACCGTGTGAGGTCTTGGTGCTCCCTCCCAGGGGTCAGAGGTCAGTGCGGTGAAGGTGTCAGCCAGGTTGGAGGTGAACACGGAGAGCTGATGGAATGTGAACGTGAACACGCCTCAGAAATGAAGCGGAGGAATGTTCCTGAGGCGGTTTTATCTTATCAGTGTTTACTGTAAGCAGCAGCAGCAGTAACAGTAACAGTAACAGTAACAGTAACAGCAGCAGCAGCAGCAGCAGCAGCAGCAGTAACAGTAACAGTAACAGTAACAGCAGCAGCAGCAGCAGCAGCAGCAGCAGCAACAGCAACAGTAACAGCAGTAACAGCAGTAACAGTAACAGCAGCAGCAGCAGTAACAGTAACAGTAACAGCAGCAGCAGCAGTAGTAACAGCAGCAGTAACAGTAACAGCAGCAACAACAGCAGCAGTAACAGTAACAGCAGCAACAGCAGCAGCAACAGCAGTAACAGTAACAGCAGTAACAGCAGCAGTAACAGTAACAGCAGTAACAGTAACAGTAACAGCAGCAACAGCAGCAGCAACAGCAGCAGCAGCAGTAACAGCAGCAGCAACAGCAGCAGCAGCAACAGCAGCAGCAGCAGCAACAGCAGTAACAGTAACAGCAGTAACAGCAGCAGTAACAGTAACAGCAGTAACAGTAACAGTAACAGCAGCAACAGCAGCAGTAACAGCAGCAGCAGCAGTAACAGCAGCAGCAACAGTAACAGTAGTAACAGCAGCAGCAACAGTAACAGCAGTAACAGCAGCAGCAGCAGTAACAGTAGTAACAGCAGCAGCAACAGTAACAGTAGTAACAGCAGTAACAGTAACAGCAGCAGTAACAGCAGTAACAGCAGTAACAGTAGTAACAGCAGCAGCAACAGTAACAGTAGTAACAGCAGCAGCAACAGTAACAGCAGTAACAGCAGCAGCAACAGTAACAGTAGTAACAGCAGCAGCAACAGTAACAGCAGCAGCAACAGTAACAGCAGTAACAGTAGTAACAGCAGCAGCAACAGTAACAGTAGTAACAGCAGCAGCAACAGTAACAGCAGTAACAGCAGCAGCAGCAGTAACAGTAGTAACAGCAGCAGCAACAGTAACAGCAGTGACAGCAGCAGCAACAGTAACAGCAGTAACAGCAGCAGCAACAGTAACAGCAGTAACAGCAGCAGCAACAGTAACAGCAGTAACAGCAGCAGCAACAGTAACAGCAGCAGCAACAGTAACAGCAGTAACAGCAGTGACAGCAGCAGCAACAGTAACAGCAGTAACAGCAGCAGCAACAGTAACAGCAGTAACAGCAGCAGCAACAGTAACAGCAGTAACAGCAGCAGCAACAGTAACAGCAGTAACAGCAGCAGCAGCATCTCTCTCCGTGGACTCTGACGGATTGATCCCGCTGCCGGCTCAACGGCAGCCGGCTGCAGCTCTTATAGAGATGGATATGAACCTGACATCAGATCAGCAGTAACGTTTGGCTGTCAGCACATTAACACAGAGAGCTGAAATATATCCTGTATGTGTTCCTGTTCCCACAAAGATTACAACTCTGAAGACTTTCTAGAACCGTGAAATCCGTCTGAGGAGGGCCAATAACAGATAATAATATGTATGAATGTAGGAAACATCTGGCTCTGTCACGCTTAACGTCGGCTGGAAAAGGTTCACAAACACAGCGTCTGTTGTTTCTCTGTGTTGTTTCAGAGTTTCAGCTCATTTAGAGGCTAACAGATGATTTGTGGCTGAACTTGAACATGAAAACATTTTGTTTTCAGAGTGTTTTCAGACTCAGGTTGGAGTTACATAAAGACCTGCTGGGATTAAGATCCTCAACAACGAGGTTAAGGTGCTAAAAAACAAACATCTGGTGTGGAGGCAATCTTTCTATCGCCTCCACACGGCTCTCAACATGGCGTCAGCGAGCCGCGGCTAGCAGCTAACGGTGCTAGCGTGTCATCATTACTGCATTAAATTACATGAACTTCTGATTGTTATATGTATTTGATATCTTGTTGGAAGAACACAGCCGGCCCTGCAGACCTCAAGGCCTCCTCCAGCTCCGGACCAACTCAGACCAGGTACCAGAGGAGACCAGCTGAGTCAGCTCCTCCTCCTCCTCCTCCTCCTCCTCCTCCTCCCCTGCAGCCTCCCACAGCTCCTTATCAGAGAGCGCAAACCAGACGCCTCCTCCTCCTTCTCCTCCTCCTCCTCCCATCGACCCAGAACCACTAGCTCTCACTAGTTCAGAAATCTGCATTTTGACAAACGTTTCAACAAATCTTTGTGAAGCAGGAGAAGTTATTATTATTATTATTATTAGACAATATTAAAGATGAACAACTATGTATCTATAATATCTGCTTCAACTACGACTCCCAGGGTGCATTTCATCCAACCACAGAGCTTCACATTAACAGAGCTGAAGTTAAACTGATTTCACAACCTGAAACTTAAATTGATTCACTTTAGATTATCTACACCATGTTTAATATTTCATAACTGGCACACGTTATCTATCGACGTAATCGTGAACCAGGTAGTATACAGAGCGGTGAAGGGAGGAGGTTGTGGTGAACGGCGTGAAGGAAGGAGGTCGGGTGGATGGGTGGGTCTAAAAACACCAGACTGTCACCAGGAGACCACTATGGTGCCCCGTGTGAGGCAAGAAGTCAACGTTGATTTATTTGTCACGTTACTTCTGTACTTCAGTTACAGCACTTCTGGAGTTATTTTAACCCAAACCACCATCTTTACCTGAACCTAACTAATGAGTTTTATTTTGAAAAGATTTGAGCGTCACAAAAAAAAAGATAAATTCATGTTTATGTACACAAATCAAATAGATGACAACGTTGGGTGTCAGAGCATGACATCGCACCGCACCACTTCCTGTTTCAGCAGAAACTCATTGAAATATGGAAGAAAGTTCTCTGAGATACTTCCTGTTTGTTTGGTTGTTTGTTTGTTTTAACGACCACAAAAATGTAAACATGACCCGGTCTGGACCAATGAGAAACATCCAGCTACAGACAGACAGACAGACAGACAGACAGACAGACAGACAGACAGACAGACAGACGAAACCACACTGAACTAAGAAACCTGTAAAACACGAGTACTAACGTGAGAGTAAAAAGTAAAGTAGTCCTTTAAACATACAAACCTCTGTAATGGAGGTTATTATTATTAATCATGAGTCTACAGATGTGTTGCTCTTTGAGTTACAGAGACTGTAAATGTGAGTCCAGCTAGAATTATTAAAACATCTTCTGTGAGTCTAGAATGTTCCAACCTGCAGGAACATTCTAGACTCAGAAGATGTTTTAATAATTATATATAATACTATATAGAGCACATCTGTCTCTCTTCTTCTGCTGTCATTCTGTTTCCTGTTTTACATTCAGTGAGCGCCGCTGAGAACAACAGAAGAAGAAGAAGCAGACATAAAGGAGAGTTCTGACAGCAGAAAGAGAGAGTTTCTGTCTCTCTTTGTGGGAACAACGCGTTTGGTTTTACTGCTGACTCATGAACCATCTACCGCAGTGACCTGTCAGCCCCGCTGCATGCTGGGAGATCTTTGAGACGCAGCACTGCCCCGCCGATCAAGTCAAAGTCAGACTTCCTCATATATGTGGAGAAATGTTGCTGCGTCACGCTACTTCCTGTTCAGCAGCAGAGCAACACAGAGGGGGGGTTAGTGAGGTCATACCTGTGTGTGATGTCAGCCAGGTGAGATGATGATGTCAGCCAGGTGAGGTGATGATGTCAGCCAGGTGATGTGATGATGTCAGCCAGGTGAGGTGATGATGTCAGCCAGGTGAGGTGATGATGTCAGCCAGGTGAGGTAATGATGTCAGCTAGGTGAGATGATGTCAGCCAGGTGAGGTGATGATGTCAGCCAGGTGATGTGATGATGTCAGCCAGGTGAGGTGATGATGTCAGCCAGGTGAGGTGTGTGATGTCAGCCAGGTGAGGTGATGATGTCAGCTAGGTGAGATGATGTCAGCCAGGTGAGGTGATGATGTCAGCCAGGTGATGTGATGATGTCAGCCAGGTGAGGTGTGTGATGTCAGCCAGGTGATGTGATGATGTCAGCCAGGTGAGGTGTGATGATGTTAGCCAGGTGAGATGATGATGTCAGCCATGTGATGTGATGATGTCAGCCAGGTGATGTGAAGATGTCAGCCAGTTGATGTGTGATGATGTCAGCCAGGTGATGTGATGATGTCAGCCAGGTGAGGTGTGTGATGTCAGCCAGGTGAGGTGATGATGTCAGCCAGGTGATGTGATGATGTCAGCCAGGTGAGGTGTGATGATGTTAGCCAGGTGAGATGATGATGTCAGCCATGTGATGTGATGATGTCAGCCAGGTGATGTGATGATGTCAGCCAGTTGAGGTGTGATGATGTCAGCCAGGTGAGATGATGATGTCAGCCAGGTGAGATGATGTCAGCCAGGTGAGGTGATGATGTCAGCCAGGTGAGGTGATGATGTCAGCCAGGTGATGTGATGATGTCAGCCAGGTGAGGTGTGATGATGTCAGCCAAGTGAGATGATGATGTCAGCCAGGTGAGATGATGTCAGCCAGGTGAGGTGATGATGTCAGCCAGGTGATGTGATGATGTCAGCCAGGTGAGGTGTGATGATGTCAGCCAGGTGAGGTGTGATAATGTCAGCCAGGGTAGATGATGTCAGCCAGTGAAAGATCAACACACACTGGAGGTTCCTCTGACTCAGTCACACACACTACAGCTCAGTCTCACAGCAACTTTAATGTTTTCATTTGTGTTTGTAGAAACCAATTTCACATTGGTTTCGTGGGAAGACGGCGACGACCAAAATGCTGAATTTGAGGCTTCAAAACGGCAGTCCAGAATCAACGTTGATTTATTTTAAGTTAGCCATAACTTGCAAAACATGCGATCGTATTTTAACAACAACAAAAACCAAGATGGTGATGTACAAAAACCAAAAACCAAGAAGGAGACGGCCAAAAACCAAGATGGAGACGGCCAAAAACCAACAACCAAGATGGCGACGGCCAAAAACCCAAGATGTCAACTTCATAACCCATTTTAATCTGGTCTTCTTGTTGATTGTTTTCTCGTCAGAACGAGACATGTTTCTCTTCTCTCCTGTTAACAAGAAGGTATTGTTGTTGTTCTAATGAGACTCTTCATCATGAGAGATCAATGTGTTTCTGGTGATAACAATAGAGGATGAGAGTGTCTGATAAACGTCTGTAAAAACTGAATCAATGATCTCTGTTATCTTTAACTCATATATCAGGACTGGAGTTATTCAACACGGCGTCTCAGAGTCGACTCTCAGACTATCAGGAACCATCAGAGTGAAGCAGAACAACCTGAGAACCAGTGAACGGGAGTGGAAACCTGGCAGGGACCGAACACGCTGCTCGACCCTGAACGCATCGCGAGGTGTTCAGAGTAACACAGAGATGGTATCAGATAATCACAGCAGAGCGTCTCTGGTGGATCAGCTGCTCCAGCTGTTCTTCCCACACTTTCTTCTTCTTCTTGTGTTTCTGCCTCCGTCGGAGGCCTCGCAGGAGCACCAATGATCCGTGCAGCGAGCTGATCGGCAGCCAGGCGATGGCTGCTCGTAACGCTGTGAATTATTAACGCCGACTATCAGCCTGCAGAAACACTCGCAGCAGCTCAGTTATCAGATCCAGGCCTCAAATACTCCACATTTATTCACCCGCTCAACTTGCTCTGTTTATTCAGTCTGACTGACACCGAGCCCTAACCCTAACCCACCACCAACCGGTCTGTTCTGGAGCTTTCACTCATACCACATGGTCTTCTTCATGGAGGAGATATTCAACACATCTGAACATCAGAACCTTCATGAAGGAGGATTCACTGCAGCTGTTCCTAATAAAGTGGTACCTGTGTTGTGTTTGTGTCCTCTGGAAGCTCGTTAAGTCCATTAAAGTGAAGTAGTGATGATGCAGGATGACATCACCCAAACTGTCCAATCAGAGTGAGTTGCCTGTCGGTCCATGTGACTTCCTGTTCACTCTTCAAAGTGGTTGTGAAGAAGACCCGGACCAGAACCTCCAGACAGTGGCTGATAGTATTGTCTCTGGTCTGGTCCAGGTGGAGGTGTTGTGGTGTTGTGGTGTTGTGGTGTTGCGGTGCAGGAGCCAGGTGTTGTGTGACGTCTCCTCTCTCTGGGCTGTATCTCAGTGCTGACAGATGGCCTCCTCTTCACATGCCTGTTTGTCTTTGTTCGCCATAAATGTGGAATGTGGCGTTTTATTGGAGACGCTGCAGATGTTGAAGTGTTTACATGTACATGGCGTGACGGAGGAATCCAGATCTGCTGCACATCCTCATTCTCATCAGTAAAGAAGCTGTAAACAGGAAGAGGGCTGAAGTGGCTCGGTTTGGAAGACATGACACTTCTATTGTGATGACTTTTATTGTTTAAAGGTTCCATATTGTAGAAAGTGAGTCTTTTTATTATAAAGCAGATCTAGGTGCTGAATATATACTGTGAAATGCTCAATCCACAGAGAAATGACACTGACACTGTACCTTTAAATGAGCCTTCAGGACTTCTGTAAAGTTGTGATGTCACAACTATACAGTTACTGCCTTAAAATGAAACTGGTGAGCTCCTGTTTACACCACGGGAAGTCATGTACACGATATTCTTAGTGTTCAAGTTGTGAGAACACCGCTGCTAAGCAACGACAATATTAACGTTACTGTTGTTACACAAAAACCAAAAACCAAGATGGCGACGGCCAAAAACCTAAAACCAAGATGGAGACGGACAAAAACCAAAAACCAAGATGGAGACGGACAAAAACCAAGATGGTGATGGCCAAAAACCAAAAACCAAGATGGTGACGGCCAAAAACCAAAAACTAAGATGGAGATGGCCCAAAACCAAAAACCAAGATGGAGACGGACAAAAACCAAGATGGTGATGGCCAAAAACCAAAAACCAAGATGGTGATGGCCAAAAACCAAAAACCAAGATGGCGACGGCCAAAAACCAAAAACCAAGATGGTGACGGCAAAAAACCAAAAACCAAGATGGAGACGGACAAAAACCAAAAACCAAGATGGAGACGGACAAAAACCAAGATGGTGATGGCCAAAAACCAAAAACCAAGATGGTGATGGCCAAAAACCAAAAACCAAGATGGCGACGGCCAAAAACCCAAAAAACAAAAACCAAGATGGCGACGGCCAAAAACCAAAAACCAAGATGGAGACGGCCAAAAAACTAAAAACAAGATGGCGACGGCCAAAAACCTAAAACCAAAATGGAGACGGCAAAAACAAAAAAAAAAAAAAACAAGATGGCGACGGCCAAAAACCAAAAACCAAAATGGAGACGGCAAAAACAAAAAAACAAAAAACAAGATGGAGACGGCCAAAAACCAAGATGGCGACGGCCAAAGACCAAAAACTAAGATGGAGACGGCCAAAAACCAAGATGGCAACGGCCAAAAACCAAAAACAAGATGGAGACGGCCAAAAACAAAAACCAAGATGGCGACGTGACTCACAGGACTGACGATACCGACGAGTCACGTGACTAAAGACTGATGTGACAAAATAAGTCAACGTTACTTTTTGCCTCACACGGGGCACCAATAATGTCCCCCTCCCTCCCTCCACCCTGAACGGACTCTATTAATACTACGCCACCGCTCCGACCGTAGAATAACGGGGGGGTTACATCGGAGTTAGTTGAAATGAATACTGCTGACTCCGTGTACTGTATGCACGCAGAAATCAAACTAAATCAAATAGCTCCATTTACTAAATATTTACACATGAGCTGAAGTGTCCACCAGCTGAGACGTCAGTTTAATGTTGATTCATCTCTACTAGTTAGTTACTGAGGACTTCAGTGAAGGATTTATGAAGAGCTGCTGATCTGAGCCGTGTTACTGTCATCTCTAATATAGAAGAAGTTCTCTCCCACAATGCTTTGCTTGTTCTGATGAGCACAGAGCGGTTTGTATTAATGATCACAGAGTTTCTCTTCCAGTTATCTAACAGAGGAATCAAAGCTGTCTGTAATTAAGCTTCATAAATCAGAGAGAGAACAAACTGATCTGAGCCGTCAGAGAGACGTCCATCAGCGAACACAAATCTGTCGAGTCGCAGAGCGAGGCGCGAACATGTCGAGGCGTCCGCGGAGCGATGCGGCGGTGGGACGAAGCTTCATCAAACAGAGATCTGGACTGTAGCTGACGGCACTTTAACCATCAATCTCCTCCTGATGGCTCGTAAAAGCAGAATGTCTCCAAAACAAAGAGTTGTGCTCCGAGCCGCCCCGATGATCCTCAGAGCTCCAAACTGAGCTAATAAATACCAACCAGTGAATTAACAGATCTAGAGATAGATATGTGCTCTCTGAGCGAGGCCACACTGTGAATAACTACGGTATCAGAGAGGACATAAAAACAGAACTGGCTCTAAACCTCAGAATGTGTTTCCTCTGCAACCGTTCCAATCATTATTATTATTAAATTAGACAAAACAGTTTGTTGTCACGTGCAAAAAATAGAAATCTCTCATGCAGGTGTGTGCACGCTGTCTGCAGCAATAACTAAGTACAGAAAGTCGGATCAGGAGGTGTCATTGCTCTCCGACCTCTAGTGGGCGCTGTGGACGACCTACAGGACACCTGCTGCAGAGGAAGAAACAGAAACAAGCTGCAAGGCACGCTTCTTTGTTCAAACTTTGAGAGTTTTGCAGCAGTCATGTTTAGAAGGTAACCGGCGAGGAGGGAAACTCTCTCTAATGGTTAAGGTCAGGGCAGGTCGCCGGGCAGCAGATTTCGACCTTCTAGACCCGACTTTGTGCAGCTTGTGTGATGTTCTACCTGCTTCCTTCTCGTCTCTATAAAAACGTTGTGTGTTTGGAAGGAGGAAGAAGAGGAAGTGACCAACCAGGAGGCATGTGTGGTCGATACGATGGAGACAACCAAAAACCAGAATGGAGACGGCCAAAAACCAAGATGGCGACGGCCAAAAACCAAGATGGCGACGGCCAAAAACCAAAAACCAAGATGGAGACGGCCAAAAACCAAGATGGAGACGGCCAAAAACCAAGATGGCGACGGCCAAAAACCAAGATGGAGACGGCGACGGCCAAAAACCTAAAACCAAGATGGAGACGGCCAAAAACCAAAAACCAAGATGGAGACGGCGACGGCCAAAAACCTAAAACCAAGATGGAGACGGCCAAAAACCAAGATGGAGACGGCCAAAAACCAAGATGGCGACGGCCAAAAACCTAAAACCAAGATGGCGACGGCCAAAAACCAAAAACCAAGATGGAGACGGCCAAAAACCAAGATGGCGACGGCCAAAAACCAAGATGGAGACGGCGACGGCCAAAAACCTAAAACCAAGATGGAGACGGCCAAAAACCAAAAACCAAGATGGCGATGGCCAAAAAACAAGATGGCGACGGCCAAAAACCAAGATGGAGACGGTCAAAAACCAAGATGGCGACAGCCAAAAACCAAGATGGAGACGGCCAAAAACCAAGATGGCGACGGCCAAAAACCTAAAACCAAGATGGAGACGGCCAAAAACCAAAAACCAAGCTGGAGACAGCCAAAAACCAAGATGGCGACGGCCAAAAACCAAGATGGAGACGGCCAAAAACCAAGATGGAGACGGCCAAAAACCAAGATGGCGACGGCCAAAAACCAAGATGGAGACGGCCAAAAACCAAGATGGAGACGGCCAAAAACCAAGATGGCGACGGCCAAAAACCAAGATGGAGACGGCGACGGCCAAAAACCAAGATGGCGACGGCCAAAAACCAAGATGGAGACGGCCAAAAACCAAGATGGCGACGGCCAAAAACCAAGATGGAGACGGCCAAAAACCAAAAACCAAGATGGAGACGGCCAAAAACCAAAAACCAAGATGGAGACGGTCAAAAACCAAAAACCAAGATGGAGACGGCCAAAAACCAAAAACCAAGATGGAAACAGCCGACACCGGCCGTCCTGCTAGTAGCTTTGTGAGCTAAATGCTAACATCAGATGGTAGTCTGGACCCAGACAGGAAATAAGAGGAGAGTCTCCAGATCAGCAGTTTAACCACCTTCTGAGGTTCTATAACATCTTTCAGTAGAACACATACTCTGTAGAACAGATACTCTGATACTGTAGAACAGATACTCTGTAGAACAGATACTCTGATACTGTAGAACAGATACTCTGTAGAACAGATACTCTGATACTGTAGAACAGATACTCTGTAGAACAGATACTCTGATACTGTAGAACAGATACTCTGTAGAACAGATACTCTGATACTGTAGAACAGATACTCTGTAGAACAGATACTCTGATACAGTAGAACAGATACTCTGTAGAACAGATACTCTGATACAGTAGAACAGATACTCTGTAGAACAGATACTCTGGTACCGTAGAACAGATACTCTGATACCGTAGAACAGATACTCTGGTACTGTAGAACAGATACTCTGATACTGTAGAACAGATACTCTGGTACTGTAGAACAGATACTCTGGTACTGTAGAACAGATACTCTGATACTGTAGAACAGATACTCTGGTACTGTAGAACAGATACTCTGGTACTGTAGAACAGATACTCTGGTACTGTAGAACAGATACTCTGATACTGTAGAACAGATACTCTGTAGAACAGATACTCTGATACTGTAGAACAGATACTCTGATACCGTAGAAAAGATACTCTGATACTGTAGAACAGATACTCTGTAGAACAGATACTCTGGTACCGTAGAACAGATACTCTGATACCGTAGAACAGATACTCTGGTACTGTAGAACAGATACTCTGATACTGTAGAACAGATACTCTGTAGAACAGATACTCTGGTACTGTAGAACAGATACTCTGGTGCTGTAGAACAGATACTCTGTAGAACAGATACTCTGGTACTGTAGAACAGATACTCTGTAGAACAGATACTCTGGTACCGTAGAACAGATACTCTGATACCGTAGAACAGATACTCTGGTACTGTAGAACAGATACTCTGATACTGTAGAACAGATACTCTGTAGAACAGATACTCTGGTACTGTAGAACAGATACTCTGGTGCTGTAGAACAGATACTCTGTAGAACAGATACTCTGGTACTGTAGAACAGATACTCTGTAGAACAGATACTCTGGTACTGTAGAACAGATACTCTGTAGAACAGATACTCTGTAGAACAGATACTCTGATACCGTAGAACAGATACTCTGTAGAACAGATACTCTGGTACTGTAGAACAGATACTCTGGTATTGTAGAACAGATACTCTGTAGAACAGATACTCTGGTACTGTAGAACAGATACTCTGTAGAACAGATACTCTGTAGAACAGATACTCTGGTATTGTAGAACAGATACTCTGATACCGTAGAACAGATACTCTGTAGAACAGATACTCTGGTACTGTAGAACAGATACTCTGGTACTGTAGAACAGATACTCTGTAGAACAGATACTCTGTAGAACAGATACTCTGGTACTGTAGAACAGATACTCTGGTATTGTAGAACAGATACTCTGTAGAACAGATACTCTGATACCGTAGAACAGATACTCTGTAGAACAGATACTCTGGTACTGTAGAACAGATACTCTGGTATTGTAGAACAGATACTCTGTAGAACAGATACTCTGGTACTGTAGAAC
Source organism: Sebastes aleutianus (assembly GCA_916700875.1). NCBI lineage: Eukaryota > Metazoa > Chordata > Actinopteri > Perciformes > Sebastidae > Sebastes > Sebastes aleutianus. The sequence goes on from CAKAKS010000070.1 coordinate 174,769, forward strand.
AGATACTCTGTAGAACAGATACTCTGTAGAACAGATACTCTGGTACTGTAGAACAGATACTCTGGTATTGTAGAACAGATACTCTGTAGAACAGATACTCTGTAGAACAGATACTCTGATACCGTAGAACAGATACTCTGTAGAACAGATACTCTGGTACTGTAGAACAGATACTCTGGTACTGTAGAACAGATACTCTGTAGAACAGATACTCTGTAGAACAGATACTCTGGTACTGTAGAACAGATACTCTGGTATTGTAGAACAGATACTCTGTAGAACAGATACTCTGATACCGTAGAACAGATACTCTGTAGAACAGATACTCTGTAGAACAGATACTCTGGTACTGTAGAACAGATACTCTGTAGAACAGATACTCTGGTACTGTAGAACAGATACTCTGGTATTGTAGAACAGATACTCTGTAGAACAGATACTCTGTAGAACAGATACTCTGATACCGTAGAACAGATACTCTGTAGAACAGATACTCTGATACCCAGTAGGTCTCCTGTACCGGTGCCCAGTACAACCAGAGTGAAAGTGTCTCCAGGCTCCATGTGACCGGAGCTGCCGAGTGAGAGTCGGTTCTATCGGAGAGCAAACAGTGAAAGCACTAGCCGGCCTCTCGCCTTCCAGAGCTGCTCAGTCAACTCTGTGTGCTCCGAGTCTCTGAAAGGAGCCGGTTAATCTTTAAACTCTGGCCAAATAGAAGAAGTGGATATCCAAACAGAGGCCATAGATAGATAGACGGAGCTGCTGACACACTCTCCACACAACACGTCAATGAAGGCAGAGCACACGGCAAACACACCCAACCTGAAAAGAACCTGAAAAGAACCTGAAAAGAACCTGAAAAGAACCTAAAAATAACCTGAAAATAACCTGAAAATAATCTGAAAAGAACCTGAAAATAATCTGAAAAAAACCTGAAAATAATCTGAAAATAATCTGAAAATAACCTGAAAATAACCTGAAAATAATCTGAAAATAATCTGAAAATAACCTGAAAATAATCTGAAAAGAACCTGAAAAGAACCTGAAAATAACCTGAAAATAATCTGAAAATAACCTGAAAATAACCTGAAAATAACCTGAAAATAATCTGAAAAGAACCTGAAAAGAACCTGATAATAACCTGAAAATAACCTGATAATAACCTGAAAATAACCTGATAATAACCTGATAATAACCTGAAAATAACCTGATAATAACCTGATAATAACCTGATAATAACCTGATAATAACCTGATAATAACCTGATAATAACCTGAAAATAACCTGATAATAACCTGATAATAACCTGAAAATAACCTGATAATAACCTGAAAATAACCTGATAATAACCTGATAATAACCTGATAATAACCTGATAATAACCTGAAAATAACCTGATAATAACCTGAAAATAACCTGATAATAACCTGATAATAACCTGATAATAACCTGAAAATAACCTGATAATAACCTGAAAATAACCTGAAAATAACCTGATAATAACCTGATAATAACCTGATAATAACCTGAAAATAACCTGATAATAACCTGATAATAACCTGAAAATAACCTGATAATAACCTGATAATAACCTGATAATAACCTGAAAATAACCTGATAATAACCTGATAATAACCTGAAAATAACCTGATAATAACCTGATAATAACCTGATAATAACCTGATAATAACCTGATAATAACCTGAAAATAACCTGATAATAACCTGATAATAACCTGAAAATAACCTGATAATAACCTGATAATAACCTGATAATAACCTGAAAATAACCTGATAATAACCTGAAAATAACCTGAAAATAACCTGATAATAACCTGATAATAACCTGAAAATAACCTGAAAATAACCTGATAATAACCTGATAATAACCTGAAAATAACCTGAAAATAACCTGATAATAACCTGATAATAACCTGATAATAACCTGATAATAACCTGAAAATAACCTGATAATAACCTGATAATAACCTGAAAATAACCTGATAATAACCTGATAATAACCTGAAAATAACCTGATAATAACCTGATAATAACCTGAAAATAACCTGATAATAACCTGATAATAACCTGATAATAACCTGATAATAACCTGAAAATAACCTGATAATAACCTGAAAATAACCTGATAATAACCTGATAATAACCTGATAATAACCTGAAAATAACCTGATAATAACCTGAAAATAACCTGAAAATAACCTGATAATAACCTGATAATAACCTGATAATAACCTGAAAATAACCTGATAATAACCTGATAATAACCTGAAAATAACCTGATAATAACCTGATAATAACCTGATAATAACCTGAAAATAACCTGATAATAACCTGATAATAACCTGAAAATAACCTGATAATAACCTGATAATAACCTGATAATAACCTGATAATAACCTGATAATAACCTGAAAATAACCTGATAATAACCTGATAATAACCTGAAAATAACCTGATAATAACCTGATAATAACCTGATAATAACCTGAAAATAACCTGATAATAACCTGAAAATAACCTGAAAATAACCTGATAATAACCTGATAATAACCTGAAAATAACCTGAAAATAACCTGATAATAACCTGATAATAACCTGAAAATAACCTGAAAATAACCTGATAATAACCTGATAATAACCTGATAATAACCTGATAATAACCTGAAAATAACCTGATAATAACCTGATAATAACCTGAAAATAACCTGATAATAACCTGATAATAACCTGAAAATAACCTGATAATAACCTGATAATAACCTGAAAATAACCTGATAATAACCTGATAATAACCTGATAATAACCTGATAATAACCTGATAATAACCTGAAAATAACCTGATAATAACCTGATAATAACCTGAAAATAACCTGATAATAACCTGAAAATAACCTGATAATAACCTGATAATAACCTGATAATAACCTGATAATAACCTGATAATAACCTGAAAATAACCTGATAATAACCTGATAATAACCTGAAAATAACCTGATAATAACCTGATAATAACCTGATAATAACCTGAAAATAACCTGATAATAACCTGAAAATAACCTGAAAATAACCTGATAATAACCTGATAATAACCTGAAAATAACCTGAAAATAACCTGATAATAACCTGATAATAACCTGAAAATAACCTGAAAATAACCTGATAATAACCTGATAATAACCTGATAATAACCTGATAATAACCTGAAAATAACCTGATAATAACCTGATAATAACCTGAAAATAACCTGATAATAACCTGATAATAACCTGAAAATAACCTGATAATAACCTGATAATAACCTGAAAATAACCTGATAATAACCTGATAATAACCTGATAATAACCTGATAATAACCTGATAATAACCTGATAATAACCTGAAAATAACCTGATAATAACCTGATAATAACCTGAAAATAACCTGATAATAACCTGAAAATAACCTGATAATAACCTGATAATAACCTGAAAATAACCTGATAATATGCTCCAACTACAGCTCATGTTGGTTCTGGATACCGTCAATCCAGACACGTCTCAGTGTACGGCTCCAACCGGCGGCCCGGAGGTGACTCCACGGTTCTGGTCTCAGTGTAGGACCGGTGGACCGGAGGTGACTCCACGGTTCTGGTCTCAGTGTAGGACCGGTGGACCGGAGGTGACTCCACGGTTCTGGTCTCAGTCAGATCTCACTGAGCGTCTCTGTCTGTGACGGAGCTGTCAATCACTTTTGGTTTGTATTGATTGGAGTCATAATCAATAAGCTGTTACTGCTGATAGATCCATCTAGAGGACGGGTCACCTGCTGATGGGAGGGTTGGTGGTTCAACTCCCAGCCGTACTGACCGGGCCGACGGGCCAACAGGACCAGGGGCCCTAAAACCAGATCCTCTATATGAAGTACCGGTTCTGATCCAGCTGCTCCGTTCAGCCTCCAGGAGACAGATTACAACTCAACATCTGGATGAGTTAGACAGCTGAGCAGCTCTCCTATAATAACATTATATAAATATAGATCTATATATTATGGTACTATAGTGGTCATGTATTATCAGGACTGTCAACGGATTCATATATTTAATCCTGATTAATCCCTCATGTTTCATCTGTTCTAAATGAACCTTAAAGGAGATTAGTCCAGTATTTAATCCTCTTATCAACATGGGAGTGTATAATATGCTGCTTTATGTAAATGTATGTATATATTTATTATTGTAAATCAATGAACAACACAGATCAATAACAGATATTGATCCAGAAACCCTCACAGGTACTGCATTTAGCATAAAACAATATGCTCCAATCATAACATGACAAACTGCAGCCCAACAGGCAACAACAGCTGTCAGTGTGTCAGTGTGCTGACTTGACTATGACTTGCCCCAAACTGCATGTGATGATCATAAAGTGGGCATGTCTGTAAAGGGGAGACTCGTGGGTACCCATAGAACCCATTTACATTCACTGATCTGGAGGTCAGAGGTCAAGGGACCCCTTTGAACATGGACATGACAGTTTGGAGTGTTATTTAACCTCTTCATGACCAGCTGGTCTTTTTCAGATATTTTTCTGACTTTTTTTAGAATTTTTTTTTTAATTTTTTTTTTTTAAATTCTGATTTTATTTTCATTTTTTGGACTTTGAAAAAAATAATAATAATTCGGACATTTTTCTGACTATTTTTGGACAAAAGCCCTCACACATCTACACATCTACACATCTACACATCTGGAGGTCAGAGGTCAAGGGACCCCTTCTAGTTTACTGTGATACCTGTGTCTTCACTCCAGCTTTAGAACTGAGCCGCTACAACACAACAATCACTAGTTGCTTTAATGCGTTACCTTTAACAGCCCTAATATAGATATATAGATCTCTATATAGATCTATATAGAGATCTATATCTATAGATATGAATGATCAGGTTCTGTAGGTTCATCTGATATCTGTATCATCACTCTATCCCTATAACTGAACCTACAGGAGCCTCCGTCGGGTCTCAGAGGAACCATCTGGCTCCAACAGCGATGGTGGTGAACTCCAGACGGGTCTGAACCTCTGATGAAGAGGAGGAGATGAAGGTCCAGTCAGCTCCTCCTCTCAGCTGGACCACAACAACAATAATAATAAACCCATTCCTATAATATCATATGGATCTGAACAGAACCAACAGAGCTGAGACTTCACACAGATAAAGGAACGGACAGCCACAACAGCATCTGATAGAACAAGCTCTTTATTATCATAGTTCACATGTTTTGGTATTTTTGTATATATATATATATATAGAGAGAGATTTATATATATATATATTTATATATTTACTGTATATATCGGCTTATTTTACAATTGAGACGTTAACTTTGAGACAAACACGGTTCAACATCAGTCTGTAAAAAACAACCAAGAGCTTCTCCCTCCGACAGCCGGAGGTCAAAGGTCATCTCAGAGGATCAGAAGGCACAGCGTGTGTGTGTGTGTGTGTGTGTGTGTGTGTGTGTGTGTGTGTGTGTGTGTGTGTGTGTGTGTGTGTGTGTGTGTGTGTGTGTGTGTGTGTGTGTGTGTGTGTGAGTGTGTGTGTGTGTGTGTGTGTGTGTGAGTGTGTGTGTGTGTGTGTGTGTGTGTGTGTGAGATGATTCAACAGTGGAAGGAAAAGAGGAAGAGACATGTTGCATAGATAGAAACCTTCACATTTTGTTTTTGTTTGTTTTTACACATAAATACAGAGAGAGGCGTTTACAGACCGGACCGGACCGGACCGGACCGGACCGGACCAGTACCCATGTGTCCGTCCGAGACATCGCTGCGCTTCATGGGATCCCAAATCTAATAGTGCACACGTCTGCAGACTTTCTCCTCACGCTGTTATTATTAATAAATTCATCATCATCAGGAGACATGTCCCTGCAGGTCTGGAGACACCTGGTGTCCTCTGGACAGAGACATGTCCCTGCAGGTCTGGAGACACCTGGTGTCCTCTGGATGGACAGAGACATGTCCCTGCAGGTCTGGAGACACCTGGTGTCCTCTGGACAGAGACATGATGAAGCAGGTACCAGTCTCACGTCCACTCTTTGTTATTGTTTGTATTTTGTCACTTTGGCATTTCATAACTCACTGATTATTATTATTATTATTATTATTATTATTATTATTCTTATTATTATTCTTCTAAGAGAGAAAACACACCGTGGTTTAGAGCGGGAAGATGATGCATGGTTATATATATATGTATATATATATAACCATGTAGCTGTAGAGTGTATCTGGTGTCCAGCTGTCAGCAGAGTGACATCATCTTCACCACTTTTAGACAGTTGTTGTGTTTTTAAAACCTTCTGACTGAGAACAACTATCACTCTACCTTTATATCAGAACGCTGCTTATCATCATCATCACCATCATCATCATCACCATCACCATCATCATCATCATCACCATCACCATCACCATCATCATCATCACCATCACCATCATCATCATCATCACCATCACCATCATCATCATCACCATCATCATCATCACCATCATCATCATCATCATCATCATCACCATCACCATCATCATCATCACCATCATCACCATCATCATCATCACCATCATCATCATCATCATCACCATCACCATCATCATCATCATCATCACCATCATCATCATCATATTCATATTATCCATATCAGACCGGACCACAGGTATATTAATAAACATCCAGTTCCTTCTGTATATAGGACATGATGAGGACATGATGAGGACATGATGAGGACATGATGAGGACATGATGAGGACATGATGAGGACATGATGAGGACATGATGACATGATGAGGACATGATGAGGACATGAGGACATGATGAGGACATGAGGACATGATGAGGACATGATGAGGACATGATGAGGACATGATGAGGACATGAGGACATGATGAGGACATGATGAGGACATGATGAGGACATGAGGACATGGTTGTAACTTTGTATAAAACAAACAAAAGAGACAAAATGAGAACAGACTGATCAGATCAGATCTGGTCTGGTCTGATCTGGATCACCCCCCCCCCCCTACCTTATAGCTGCACTGATATGTGAGTTGAGTCTGTCCCGATCAATAAGGCACAAACAACCCCCCCACCCCCCCACCGAACAGAACCGAGCCGGTCCTCTGCTGAGCTTATTAAAGAAGGCACATGGACCCGGTCCACATGGACCCGGTCCCCCGGTCCCCCGGTCCCCCGGTCCCCCGGTCCCCT
>CAKAKS010000070.1:187032-207545 GCA_916700875.1 Sebastes aleutianus
TGTTAAACGTTATTAAAACAGCAGCATGGACACTGACATCACTGAGTCCTTCAGGAGGTTCCAGGGATCCTTTAAGGAGGTCTAGTGGAGACGGTGAAGGTTAGACAGGTCATTGAGGACGTTCCAGAGGACCTTGGGGAGTGTTTACAGCTCTATCATGAAATCCAAGGGGTCATTGAGGATGTCCAAAGGATCCAGGGAGGTTGTGTTGGTTCTGAAGATGATCCAGTGGTCCTTAAAGGGACTCTATGAGAATGTGTTGTTAACAGCGACACCTGTGGCCGTTAAGTCAACTAAAGTCAGCGTCCTGTTGCTGGCGCTTGTGCTCGCTCTACATAGACATGAAGGAGCATCACTCAACACAGTGAGGAGACACACGTCAGCTAAAAGCACAATATCACTCTATATTTCAGCTGCTTGGCAGTAATGTTAGCTGACCAGACCAAGGTCTCTCCATGAATCAATGCTGATCCTAGTGTTGGCTTTTCCCGCCTCAGCCTCCCGACCGCGGCCGGAGGGAACGGGGGAGACGCCGGAGTTTTGGTCGGAGACGATAACGTTTCTCTCTGCGGAGCCCCGTCACTTCACAAGACACGGGAAACCTCTGTTGGTCTGGAGGAGCTGCAGCAGTTATTTCTGCACAAACGTCCACTGAACATTCACTAGATATTCTCAGAGCTAAACTAACTCTTCTGCAGTGTGGAGTGAGCAGCATGCACGTGAGAGGTGGAGAGAGAGAGAGAGAGAAGGAGCGCGGTGAGTGAGTGAAGGCAGGCAGAGGAACAGAGGAGCAGAGGAGCAGAGACTCCGGTCCTGGAGACCAAAGCTACGGTCTCCCCCGCGTCCTCCGACCGCGGCCAACACTGTTTAACAGCTTCACTAGATACAACCAAGAGGTTTTGGTGCTTCACTGGAGTTTGTGTTGGAGTCTGAGTCTGAACAGCGGAGACACACGAGAGACCATGAGACACCGACCAGCAATGATTTATACCTGGAACAAGTTACTAACAGTCCCTTTAAGTAGTTTTCTTTGGGTTTGCAGGACTTTCAAGGGGGTCATTGAGGAAACCTAAAGATCACTGAGGAGGCTCATAGATTAATTTAAGACGTTCTAATGGATCCTTGAGAAGGTTCCAGGGTTCTTGGGAAATGTAGTCAACTGTAGGAGTTTACTGTAGTCCTGAAGGAGGTTACTGTAGTCCTGGAGGAGGTTACTGTAGTCCTGGAGGAGGTTACTGTTGTCCTGGAGGAGGTTACTGTAGTCCTGGAGGAGGTTACTGTAGTCCTGGAGGAGGTTACTGTAGTCCTGGAGGAGGTTACTGTAGTCCTGGAGGAGGTTACTGTAGTCCTGGAGGAGGTTACTGTTGTCCTGGAGGAGGTTACTGTAGTCCTGGAGGAGGTTACTGTAGTCCTGGAGGAGGTTACTGTTGTCCTGGAGGAGGTTAGTGTAGTCCTGGAGGAGGTTACTGTTGTCCTGGAGGAGGTTACTGTAGTCCTGGAGGAGGTTACTGTTGTCCTGGAGGAGGTTAGTGTAGTCCTGGAGGAGGTTACTGTAGTCCTGGAGGAGGTTACTGTTGTCCTGGAGGAGGTTAGTGTTGTCCTGGAGGAGGTTAGTGTTGTCCTGGAGGAGGTTAGTGTAGTCCTGGAGGAGGTTACTGTAGTCCTGGAGGAGGTTAGTGTAGTCCTGGAGGAGGTTACTGTAGTCCTGGAGGAGGTTAGTGTAGTCCTGGAGGAGGTTACTGTAGTCCTGGAGGAGGTTAGTGTAGTCCTGGAGGAGGTTAGTGTAGTCCTGGAGGAGGTTAGTGTAGTCCTGGAGGAGGTTAGTGTTGTCCTGGAGGAGGTTAGTGTAGTCCTGGAGGAGGTTAGTGTAGTCCTGGAGGAGGTTACTGTAGTCCTGGAGGAGGTTAGTGTTGTCCTGGAGGATATGTCGGGGTCCTGGAGGAGGTTAGTGTAGTCCTGGAGGAGGTTAGTGTAGTCCTGGAGGAGGTTACTGTAGTCCTGGAGGAGGTTAGTGTAGTCCTGGAGGAGGTTAGTGTTGTCCTGGAGGATATGTCGGGGTCCTGGAGGAGGTTAGTGTTGTCCTGGAGGATATGTCGGGGTCCTGGAGGAGGTTAGTGTAGTCCTGGAGGAGGTTAGTGTAGTCCTGGAGGAGGTTACTGTAGTCCTGGAGGAGGTTAGTGTAGTCCTGGAGGAGGTTAGTGTTGTCCTGGAGGATATGTCGGGGTCCTGGAGGAGGTTAGTGTAGTCCTGGAGGAGGTTAGTGTAGTCCTGGAGGAGGTTAGTGTAGTCCTGGAGGAGGTTAGTGTAGTCCTGGAGGAGGTTAGTGTAGTCCTGGAGGAGGTTAGTGTAGTCCTGGAGGAGGTTAGTGTAGTCCTGGAGGAGGTTACTGTAGTCCTGGAGGAGGTTACTGTAGTCCTGGAGGAGGTTAGTGTTGTCCTGGAGGATATGTCGGGGTCCTGGAGGAGGTGTTTGAGGTGTTTGAGGTGTTTGAGGTGTTTGAGGTGTTTGAGGAAGAACTAAGCCACTCAGAGTTGAGACAGTTTGTCTGTGAAAGTGTTGAAACAGTGAAAACAGCTGAACTGAGATCAGATTTCTGTCTCTGTGTGGCCTCCAGGACACCCTGTACTCCGTACTGTCAGTACTGTTAGTGCTGTTAGTGCTGTTTAACTTGGCTCACGCTGACAGGATGACTCAGACAGGGCGTGTTGGGCATGTTGACCTTTGACCTCTCTGACAGCGTTCTGCTGACTTCTACCTGATCCTGGATTTAAACACAATAAACCTTTTAAAGTTTAAACACTCAAACATTAACATGTGTTCTTTTTGTTCACACGTCTTCCCATGAATCATAAAATCTGTAAATAACACGTTTCATTTATAATCTAAATGTTCTCCTTCAGGGCGTCAAATACAGACACTTTGTCACGCCGTCGGCGTTCGATACCGCCGCACACGGCGCCCTTCAGTGCTGGTATGAGACGTATCAGGTGTTCCATTAACCACAATGTAAACACATCAACAGGAAACACTCTGTGGGGACGTAGATTAAAGAGACACCGATGCCAGACTCACAGCAGTTCATGAAATAGTCCCTAAATTGAATCTTTATGATTCGTGGTCATAGACACCATTTTCCCTTCTTTTTTTTTGCGACACCCAGCACGACTTTCAACAACGTATTTTCATTGTGTTTTCCTACGAATGTCCAGCAACACGTGATGCACGTGTTTCCACTCCAGTCTTTTCAAAATAAAACTCCTTAGTTCGGTTCAGGTAAAGATGGTGGTTTAGGTTAGAATAACTCCAGAAGTACAGAAGTTACTAATAAATCTACGTCGACTTCTTTATTATTTATTATTATTAGTATTACGTTTATTTGTAGAGCACTTTTCAAGCACAAAGCACAAAGTGCTTTCCAAGGAAATTCACATCATGTACAACAGAATACACTGAAACATAAATAATGAAATAAAAAACAATAGAAACAAGCATATACATGTTCATACAGTTACATATGCACATATATACACATATATACACATATATACACATATATACACATATATACACACATATACACATATATACACACATATACACATATATACACATATATACACACATATATACACATATATATACACATATATATACACATATATACACATCAGCACACAAAAGACTATAATTCAGCTGATTGAAAAGCCAGTCTATAAAAGTGGGTTTTAAGACGGGATTTAAAAGTCGTGACGGAGTCTGCTGATCTAATCCTCATTAGAAGACTGTTCCAGAGTCTGATCTGATCCTCATTAGAAGACTGTTCCAGAGTCTGATCTAATCCTCATTAGAAGACTGTTCCAGAGTCTGATCTAATCCTCATTAGAAGACTGTTCCAGAGTCTGATCTAATCCTCATTAGAAGACTGTTCCAGAGTCTGATCTAATCCTCATTAGAAGACTGTTCCAGAGTCTGCTGATCTAATCCTCATTAGAAGACTGTTCCAGAGTCTGATCTAATCCTCATTAGAAGACTGTTCCAGAGTCTGCTGATCTAATCCTCATTAGAAGACTGTTCCAGAGTCTGCTGATCTGATGCTCATTAGAAGACTGTTCCAGAGTCTGCTGATCTAATGTTCATTAGAAGACTGTTCCAGAGTCGGGGAGCCAGTACTGCTAAAGCACGATCGCCTTTTGTTTTCAACCTGGTCTTTGGAACTGTTAAAAGACCCAGACTTGCAGACCTGAGGGGCCTTTTTGGACAGTACCGTGTGAGAAGCTCAGTTACATACTCCGGTGCTAGGCCATTCAGAGCTTTATATGAGATTGAAAGCACTTTAAAATCAATTCTAAAAGAGACTGGGAGCCAATGTAGTGAAGCCAGAGTTGGTGTGATGTGAGAGCAGCGTTTGGTTTTGGTCAGTAGTCTAGCTGCAGAGTTCTGAGCTATTTGGAGCTGCTCTGTTGCTCGATTTTTTAAGCAGGTGTACAAGGCATTACAGTAATCAAGACGGGATGATATCAGGGCGTGTATAATTTTCTCCGTGTTTTTAAAAGAGAGAACTGATCGAATTTTCGAGATATTTCTTAGTTGATAAAAACACGACTGGAGTACTTTCTTAACATGGTGCTCTAGACTCAGTTACTGTCAAGGATAACACCAAGATTTCTCGTGGCTGACCCTACGTTGGGAGTAAGGGGGCCAAGGAGAGGCTGTACCTGGTTTGAGATGTGGTCTGGGTCAATAATGAGTACTTCAGTTTTGTCAGAATTGAGTTTTAAGAAAGTTTGTGACATCCAACCTGTTAAGTCTTTTAGGCAGCTCTGTAGGGATGCTAATCTATTGGTGTCAGACGGTTTGAATGTTAGGTAGAGCTGTGTATCATCTGCATAGCTATGGAAGGAGATGTTGTGACGACGAATTATGTGACCTAGAGGCAACATGTACGGTGTAAAAAGAACAGGGCCCAGGATTGATCCCTGTGGAATACCATGTCTGGTCTATGTGGTTTTGGAGCTAAACTCCCCAACTGAAACAATACATTTCCTGTTGGACAGGTAAGAGGAGAACCAGTCTAGTGCAGCTCCAGTGATGCCTGCCCACTGATTTAATCTGTCGATAAGGATGGAATGGTCGATGGTGTCAAATGCTGCACTTAGGTCAAGCAGAACTAACACATAACCTGCACCAGAGTCTGCAGCCATCAGTAAGTCGTTTGTGACTCTAAGAAGGGACGTTTCTGTGCTGTGTAGTTTGCGGAAACCAGATTGAAATTTGTCAAAGATGTGGTTGTTGTTGAGTACCTGTGTTAGTTGGTCCAGCACTACTTTTTCAAGGATTTTTGATGTGAAAGACAGTTTAGAAATTGGACGGAAGTTTGTTAAGTCTGTGGGATCTGAACCAGGTCCCTTCAGCAGCGGTTGAACACAGGCAGTTTTTAATTGATCTGGTACAACTCCAGAGGTCAGAGAGCTGTTAATAATGGACAGTAATGCAAGGCTGATTGACTCTATTGATTCTTTAAACAGTTTTGAGGGTATAGTATCAAGGGGACTTGAAGAAGGACAGTATTCTTAAGATCCTGCAGTGATATTGGTTGGAAACAATCCAGCACCACCAAGGAGGGGCATGTGAGGTCAACTGCAGAGGTGGGAGGAGTGATGTTTGCCCTAATCTTGTCAATCTTTTCTATGAATAAGGTAAGGATTTTGTCACAGTCTGTTACCAGCTGATTGATGGTGTTAAACAGGATTCTGGGGTTGGTGGAGATGAGCTGTGAGAAATACTGGTCCCTGGTTTCCCTTATCTTACCGTTGTATGCTGTCAGTAGGTCTTTGAGCAGCAGGTAATGAACCTCACACGGGGCACCAATAGTGGTCTCCTGATGACCTCACACGGGGCACCATTAGTGGACTCCTGGCCTCACACGGGGCACCATTAGTGGACTCCTGGCCTCACTCGGGGCACCATTAGTGGTCTCCTGATGACCTCACAGGGGGCACCATTAGTGGACTCCTGGCCTCACTCGGGGCACCATTAGTGGTCTCCTGGTGACAGTCTGGTGTGTTTAGACCCACCCATCCACCCCGACCTCCTCCCTACACGCCGTTCACCGCTCTCTATACTTCTTGGTTCATGAGTACGTTAACTACACACAAACTGATTTTGTGATATATATATATATATACTGGAAAAACAAAGTTTGGAAACTTGTGTTTGGTGGATTATTTCTCTGTTGTTACAATGCTAATTGGCATTGTATTTTACATCGTTGGAAAGCCTGTTTATTTACCTTCGCAATGATGTCCAACTTGTAAGGATCATGCATTTGTGGGATGAGCAGCACAGCTGATTATGTAGGTAGCGCCCAAGAAAAATTTGCCAAAATGCTCCGTCGATGGTAAACAGTGTATTCTCCTGTTGGTATTGACTCTTGTTTTGAGTTGTTTGGTGGATTGGATGATTGAACTCTCTATCAGTAACAAGGAACAAACAAGACATATTGGCTATTTTACACTTTATTCATTTAATACACCATCAGGAGCCTCAGTAGCGGTGGAAGATCCATACGCAGCCACAACAGCCTGGCACCTCCTCCTCATGCTGGTCACCAACCTGGTCACACGTTGCTGTGGGATGGCGTTCCATTCCTCAACCAGGATTGGTTGCAGGTCAGCCAACGAGGTTGTGTTAGTCACTCTAACACGTACAGCACGCCCAACCTGATCCCACATGTTGAATTGGGTTGAGGTGTGGACTCTTGGCAGGCCGTTCCATTCTCTCTACTCCCACATTGTGGAGGTAGTCTGTGATAACCCTGGCTCTGTGGGGGTGAGCGTTGTCATCTTGGAGGATGAAGTTAGGTCCCAGATTGTGGAGATATGGGATCGCCACTGGCTGCAGAATCTCATCCCGACATCTCACTGCATTGAGATTGCCTTCAATGATGACAAGCCTTGTTTTGCCAGTGAGGAAGATGCAAACGGGCCTGACGGTGAAGGGTAGTCATTGCAGGCTTCCTGGTAGTCTTATGAGAATACACTGTTTAGAGCATTTTGGCAAATTTTTCTTGGGCGCTACCCACATAATCAGCTGTGCTGCTCATCCCACAAATGCATGATCCTTACAAGTTGGACATCATTGCGAAGGTAAAGAAACAGGCTTTCCAACGATGTAAAATACAATGCCAATTAGCATTGTAACAACAGAGAAATAATCCACCAAACACAAGTTTCCAAACTTTGTTTTTCCAGTTTATATATATATGAATTATAGTGCATCACTTTTAGTAGGTATAGCTACGAACAGTGGAGTAGAACAGCCCGAAGGCCTATAAATGCCACGATAACATGTGCATTAGATTAGCGTGCAATAAGTACGCCTTTTTTCATTTCTGCATGTCATGTGTACGACATGTATCCTGTACTGACTGCAATGTAGATGCATCCGCTTATAAATGCTACGATGAGAGTTAGTGACGTAGAATAAAATGCAAGAAAGGTCCAACAAATACAGGACTTTTAACCAGGAGACTGCTGTTGACCGGTGTTTTGTTTTGTAAGTTACGTCAGTGATGTTTGTGACGTGTTTTCTGTAGTTGTTCCATACGTGCTTTACTTAGTTTACGTACTTATTTTAAGCCCAACCGTGATGTTTTCCCTTACCTTATCTAAGTGGTTTTCTTACCTGAACCTAACTGTGGACGTTTGCGTGGCGTACAAATGACACGTGAAAATGCTAAAATGCGTACTGATGACACACGGACTGTTGGTGGTATTTATACGCCTTCCTGTGAGACCGGGTTGGGTTTTTTCAGTGATTGACCTTTTACACTTGATTCACTGTTAGTGGCGGATTTTTTTTTTTAGAAGTTACAAATAAATCAACGTTGACTTCTGGACTCACACGGGGCACCAATAGTGGTCTCCTGAGGCCTGTGCTGCGAAGCGCGTTCAACATACCCAGGTTATCTTCTCGTTATCTGGCTTCACTAACCCTAACAAACGAGATCCCGCTAAGCGGTCCTACGAAGGTGGTTATCAACTCAGTAAATCAACCCAGGGTTTCTCAGTCTGGCTGTGAGAGCATTCACATATATGGGGCGGTGTTTGCAGCATCGGACCAATCACAGACATGGACAAGTCCACAGACAGGCAGAGCGGCACATTTTACAAAGGAAGAGCAAACTATAGGCTATTAGACATTTATGAAGAAGTTAAACACATAATCAGGCTAAAAGTAACACAGTTGAAGCTGCTAAATACAGGAAGAACAGCTGGCAAAAGAAAAAACTCCTGATGTATGAATGCATAAATTAACAGATTTATTAATTTAACGGAATACTCAAAAGTCAGATATAGTCTCATAAATAGCTTTTAGGAGAGTAATGGATGGATGGATTACACCTCTTTTGACTCTGTGGTTGAAAAGAGGCGTCTATGACTATTTAAACCTTCTTTCAGCTGCGCCCCCCCTCTCCAGCGGTGTGAGACGGACTCAAGGGCAAGTCAAAAAAATAAGTATAAAAATATAATTCAAAGCGGTAAACACCCACAACATAAATCCAGCTGTTCTTCCTGCATCTGTCAGTTTAAACTGAGTCGCTTTTAGTCTGGATTATGACTTAAACTTCTTCATATGTTTGTAATATTACTATACGATCTGCACACTGAGCTCTGATTGGTCAGTAGGAGGTGCTTTTATACGAGTTGATCTCTTATCTGGAACATAACCTGCTCCGGAGCAGGTTAGGTGTTCAGCATCAGTTATCATGGTGATCTACCCCGGTAAGAAGTGAACCAGCTTCGTAGGATGGAAAACCCTGAAGGGTTAACCCTGAAGTTACCTCGCTAACGCCAAATCCTGCTTTGTAGTCCAGGCTTCTGAGCTCAGTCTACCTGGACTCAGTCTACCTGCACACCTGCCATCAATCAGCTCGTCACCTCCTCCTGCTCTGCACACACCTGTCGGCCATCTTCTCATCAGCTCCTCAGTATATCAACCCTGGTTCTCATGTCAGATCATCTCAGATCATCTCAGATCATCTCAGCTACCGTCCTGGTTCCTGCTCCAGGCCTCCGTAGTCTCTGTGTTGTCCTATGATTAACTGATTCTTTCTTGTGTCTCAGGATCATCTGTCTGTCTTCCACCACCGTCCCTCTGTCCTCCTGTAGTATTACTATAAATCCTCCACAACTTCACCAACGTGTGCCAGCCTGTCCTGTGTTTGTGTCCTCCCTACTGTCTGAACTCAGCTCATCATTCAGTCACCATTACCAACAGAACACCGAGTACCAACTGTCTGCTAACCGGGTTAAAGCAGCAGCGGGTACAAATGGAGCTTTATGATTAAAAAAAGTTATTTTAATAAAACGGTCACTATATCCTGACAGTAGTGCATGAGACAGGTAATCTGAAAAAACATCATTGTCCTCCGGTGTCCTCCGGTGTCCTCCGGTGTCCTCCGGTGTCCTCCGGTGTCCTCCGGTGCTCCTAACGACATCTGCAAGATTTTACAGACCGGAGGAAAACAACCAATCAGAGCTGATCTGGAGTCTGCCGTCTCTGAGCAGCTGTCAATCACTCTGAACTCCGATCAAACGGTCAAACTAGGCAGCGCTGATCAGATATGGATCAATATTCTGTTACTGTAATGCCTATTTCTCTCCTCTGATGATCTCAGAATCATCTTGTAGTTCACGGTTTAGCTGTAAAATGAGAAAGTTTGTGACCCGGCTGCCATGATGAGATCAGTTGAGGAAATACCAAGCCCCGCCCACCAGCCGGAGCACAGCCAATAGGAACGCTCTCTCTCTCTGAAATGAGCTGTGATTGGTCAAAGTCTCCCGTCACGGACTAGATGTCCTAAAGCCTGAAGACAGAGCCATGTGGAGGAGCAGGAGTCTAGTTTTCTCTCAGAACACGTGAATTACAATATGCTGAAAGGTTATTATGGGATAGACATTTGTCAGAATTAATAAGATAATAATCTTGTTTCTCATTTCATCACACTGAGGACAAATGAACTCTGATGATGTCACAGTGATGTCATCAGGGTTGTCTCGGATGGAGCCTGGTGTGTGATGAAGTGTGTGATAACAGCTGGAGGTGTGAAGTTTGAAAGATGAGGCTGTTTACCGGGGGGGGGCTCTAATGAAAGACACTGTCCAGGTGCATTATGGGAAATGTAGGATCCAGTGTTTATGGAGTTCCCTTATTAATACTTTAGTAGTACATTTACTCACTCACTGTACTTAAGTATATCTTTGAGCTACTTGTACTTGAGTATTTCCATTTTCTGCTACCTTCTTCTTCTACTCCTCTACATCTCAGAGGGAACGAGTACTTTATTTGTGGTACTTCATATCTTGATGCTAATACTTTTGTATTTTTACTGGCAGGACTTTAACTTGTGACAGAGTACTTCTACACTGTGGTATTACTACTTTTACTGAAGTAAAAACAAATCTGAATACTTTGTCCACCACTGTAAGAGTGTTTCATGTTAGCTGGGAATCCAAAAGTGAAACTTTAAATTGATTTAGTGTCGTCATCATGACGTCAGCAAACACCAACAGAAACCAAAAGGAAGAGCTGCTGTCACTCAAACAGCAGTTATACTATATGAACATGATAATAATAATAATAATAATAATAGCTCATTCACCTACTATAGAAGTAACCTTTATTTATTTAAAAATATAAAACATTTGAGATCATTTTGTCGACTTGTCAGTGACGTGTATTTCGTAATTGTCCTTAAAGACTTTCTCTACATCACCTGTTAAATGTTTACAAGATGTTTCGTTCTGTAATATTTAGTATTTTAATGTGTATTCTGTGTACAGAAGCATGACGTACTACAGGTAATAATTCTATTATTAGATAGTAGTACTACAGGTATAATGTGTATTATTAGATAGTAGTACTACAGGTATAATGTGTATTATTAGATAGTAGTAGTACAGGTATAATGTGTATTATTAGTTTCGGTGTAATTAGATGACGTCATTCAGAGATGACGTCATGCGTGTATGAACTAATTTGACCAACTCGTATTACATAAACAAAACCAACAGAAAACAGCCCGCTGCTATTGGCGGACGGAGCTGTCAATCACAGAGTGCATTGCATCACTCTGTGGCACTCTCGCTGCTGATTGGCCGAGCGCTCGCTCCGCTGCCGCCTCCTCGCCTCTGATTGGCTGATCCGGGACATTGCCCTACATGGTAAAAGAGATTTCGCAATCGAGTCCTCTCCATGTTCTAAACAAACCGAGTCAGATCTGCCAGAGAGACGAGTTAAACTCACTAAAGTCACCTTTAAACTCACCTGTTCTACCTGGACCGGCTCTGCTCTCACGGATGGTTACCTCCGCCGCCGCCACGGGAAGGTAAACCGGCTTTATACCTCTCTCTGAGGACACAAACACACACACAGCCAGAACAGAGCAGGAGGTTAGCATCAGAGGCTAACGAGCTAACTAGCTGTCTAAAGGCAGACAGACAGGCTGAAGGCAGGGTGACAGACAGGCAGACAGACAGGCTGAAGGCAGGCTGTAGTTCAGTGTGTTTAAAGCCTCAGTAGAAACACATCAGCAGTGTTTCTATCAGCTTAGTGAGGAGTCTCAGCTGGAGGATCATCAGCTGATCTCAGTCTACTAGAACTTGTTCAAAGTGCTCAGAAACAGGCGTTAGGAGCTGGTGTCGGTCTGTGATCGGGTCTGTCTGGATGTTTGAGGTGTTTATTTGTTGGGTAAAACCTGAATGTGAGGTTTCTGTTTCGCCCCACATGACTCTGGAGTTCCCCTCTCTCTCTCTCTCTCTCTCTCTGACAAAGAGAGAGCTGCTGATGATGCAACAGCAGGCAACAGCCGGAGCTCTGCTTGTTTCCACCCGGAGCGCTTTCTGCTGCGCACCCAACTGACTGGCTGCATAGCAACGCGTCGACCAATCACAGCAGCGCTGCTAATTGGCCCTACGGAATAACAATGC
This sequence comes from Sebastes aleutianus, assembly GCA_916700875.1. Lineage (NCBI taxonomy): Eukaryota > Metazoa > Chordata > Actinopteri > Perciformes > Sebastidae > Sebastes > Sebastes aleutianus. Next base: position 199,023 of record CAKAKS010000070.1, read on the forward strand.
GAACAATTATGACGTCAGATGTGCTCCCTGATCACGGCAGGCTGTTTTAACATGTCACATAGACAAAGACTAATATAGACCTGCATTCATACAGCGCTTTAATAGTCTTCTTTACACTACATGTCAACATTCACACATTCACCCATTCACACACACACACACACACATACATTCACACACACGCACACACACACACACACACACACACACACACACACATTCACACACACACACACACACACACACATTCACACACACATATTCATAGACTGATGGCAGAGGCTCCATCAGGATCTGATATAAATACTCATTCACACACCGATGGCTCTGCCTTCAGGAGCTATTTGGGGGTTGGGATGGTGATGGAGGAGATGGAGGTAGAGGAGATGATGGAGGAGGTAGAGGAGATGATGGAGGAGATGATGGTGAAGGTAGAGGAGATGATGGTGATGGTGGAGGTAGAGGAGATGATGGAGGAGGTAGAGGAGATGATGGTGATGGTGGAGGTAGAGGAGATGATGGTGATGGTGATGGAGGAGGTGGAGGGTGTTTGTGAGCAGCGGCGGGGGATGAACCCTCCTGATTGATGGATTCAGGTCAGCTGAGACTCTGCCGACTGACTGCAGATGTAAAACATCACATTCTACTGTCTGTCTTCACTGGAAAGAGAAACACCACCTTTACTCTCTAGTGATTACACAATGAGTAACAGAGTATTCTCTAGAGTATTACAGAGTAACAGAGTATTCTCTAGAGTATTACAGAGTATTCTCTAGAGTATTACAGAGTAACAGAGTATTCTCCAGAGTATTACAGAGTATTCTCTAGAGTATTACAGAGCAACAGAGTATTCTCTAGAGTATTACAGAGTATTCTCTAGAGTATTACAGAGTAACAGAGTATTCTCCAGAGTATTACAGAGTATTCTCTAGAGTATTACAGAGCAACAGAGTATTCTCTAGAGTATTACAGAGTATTCTCTAGAGTATTACAGAGTAACAGAGTATTCTCCAGAGTATTACAGAGTATTCTCTAGAGTATTACAGAGCAACAGAGTATTCTCCAGAGTATTACAGAGTATTCTCTAGAGTATTACAGAGTAACAGAGTATTCTCCAGAGTATTACAGAGTATTCTCTAGAGTATTACAGAGTAACAGAGTATTCTCCAGAGTATTACAGAGTATTCTCTAGAGTATTACAGAGTAACAGAGTATTCTCCAGAGTATTACAGAGTATTCTCTAGAGTATTAGAGTAACAGAGTATTCTCCAGAGTATTACAGAGTATTCTCTAGAGTATTACAGAGTATTCTCTAGAGTATTACAGAGTAACAGGGTATTCTCTAGAGTATTACAGAGTATTCTCTAGAGTATTACAGAGTAACAGAGTATTCTCTAGAGTATTACAGAGTAACAGAGTATTCTCTAGAGTATTACAGAGTAACAGGGTATTCTCTAGAGTATTACAGAGTATTCTCTAGAGTATTACAGAGTAACAGGGTATTCTCTAGAGTATTACAGAGTATTCTCTAGAGTATTACAGAGTAACAGGGTATTCTCTAGAGTATTACAGAGTATTCTCTAGAGTATTACAGAGTAACAGAGTATTCTCTAGAGTATTACAGAGTAACAGAGTATTCTCTAGAGTATTACAGAGTAACAGGGTATTCTCTAGAGTATTACAGAGTATTCTCTAGAGTATTACAGAGTAACGGTATTCTCTAGAGTATTACAGAGTATTCTCTAGAGTATTACAGAGTAACAGGGTATTCTCTAGAGTATTACAGAGTATTCTCTAGAGTATTACAGAGTAACAGGGTATTCTCTAGAGTATTACAGAGTAACAGGGTATTCTCTAGAGTATTACAGAGTAACAGAGTATTCTCTAGAGTATTACAGAGTAACAGGGTATTCTCTAGAGTATTACAGAGTAACAGAGTATTCTCTAGAGTATTACAGAGTAACAGGGTATTCTCTAGAGTATTACAGAGTAACAGGGTATTCTCTAGAGCAGGGGTTCTCAACCTTTTGCAACTGAAGGCCCACTTGTGATTGTCAAAACATTTCTGAGGACCACCTTCCCAAATAAATGAGTAAAAAACCTAACATGTTTATACAACAAATAATAAACTGGGCTGTAGATATGTGTTATGTAGATATGTGTTATGCCACTGTCAGCTGTAATGACCAAAATACATATTCTGCTTCCCCTCAGTGAGACACTTGGGCTTGCCTTTATTCCTTCCAGAAGTTGGCATTCGATGTCATCACTCATGTCAGTAGTTCTTCTGCTCACGGTGTCATTGGAGAGGGGTATTGACTGCATTTTGGTTGCAGCGGCTTCCCCCAGTAACTCTCGGCACATATCCACAGCGCTTGGCAAAATAAGCTCCTCTGCAATCGTAAAGGGTTTCTTGCTACGAGCTACACGAGCAGCAACCATGTAGCTAGCTTTCAAAGTGGCTTTTGACTGAGTTGTTAATGTTGTGATGACTTTCTGTTGTGCCTGAAGCCCGTCTCTTTTCCTTAGGAAATATTCGTTTGGCTTCTCGACACATCCTGGGTGCTTTGTGTTTAAGTGTCTCTGGAGCTTCGATGGGTTTAGCGCCTCATTTCACAAGATCTCACCACATTCACCACATTGTGCCTTGGGCTCAGCATCACTGCCTGCCATTACCAATCCAAACCTAATGTATTCAGGGTCATATTTCCTCACCACACGCTTCGGAGCTTTCACTGGCGCAGGGTTGTCTCCCACATCACTTTTTCGCTTTAAAAACCGATCCATTTTGTGTCACTGCATCCGAGAACGTTAGCTAGCTAACAGTGGCAAACACGTTTGTCTCTACCTGATGATGTTTGGTGTTTTTACACAAGGCCTATTGAAGGAGGTTGGGTCACACTTAATCAACGCGCCTTCGGGGTACCGCACATGCGCAGTAATATCTGCTCTGCACTCGCCGAAATTGAGCCGATCGCAACGTACGACCGCAGCTCCAGTTACACTGTGCATGTGTTATACCCAATACAAGACCCGTGTCCGCCCGTGTCTCAGCCTCCTTCAATAGGCTTTGGTTTTACAGCAGCTGGCATCTTACCTCCTTTAGGTTTTACCTCCTTTAGGTTTTACCTCCTTTAGGTTTTACCTCCTTTAGGTTTTACCTGTTCACTTTGCTAAATAATAATAAAACAATAATCTAGTACCACTGCCTCCGCAGCACACTAGATGGTGCTCTGAGGCACACCGGTGGGCCGTGGCCCACTGGTTGAGAATGGCTGCTCTAGAGTATTACAGAGTAACAGAGTATTCTCTAGAGTATTACAGAGTAACAGAGTATTCTCTAGAGTTGTTCCGACACCGATACCAGTATCGGAAATGCGTCCGATACTGCCCAAAATTGGGGATCGGGTATCGGTGCGTATGCCAGTCTACGCACCAATCTGATACCAGCATTTATTTACCCAGAAAAAACTCCACTCGTTTAACCGTATTATTTTATATTTAATGTTATCTTACTATCTGACAAACTGAATAATAAAAGAGAGTTCTGTTGTATTCACTCTCTGGATGTATTAGTTCATGTTTTACAATAAAAGGTTTAACCGGAGTCAGGCCACACAAAAAACATCACATCCATACATGGTCAGTAGTAAACAGCTGTTAAATACCAGGGATGCAGCGATACCACTTTACTTCAGACCGAGTACAAGTACTTCCATCTGGGTACTCTCCGATACCAAGTACCGATACGAGTACTTCTCTGTGTCTAAAGAGCCTTGTTAACAGCCAGCTGGAGGGTGTGAGCGACACACGGCAGGCTGGGGAGTCCCGCATACGAGGCGGTGCGCCGCCACCGACTCTAGGTCGGCTTGGAAAGGCTCGGGGCGAAGGTGACTCGCGACCGCAGCTTTACAGCGCTCCCCGCCCGGACCTCGCCGCACCGTAGAAAAAGGGCTCGCTGCGCCTTCTCTCCCCGCCGGGGAGGGACGGCCCCCTGATCCCGGTGAGACTGTCGACCGGGGCGGACTGTCCTCAGAGCGCCCCAACCGCGTCGTGCTCCAAAAGCGGGGCTCGGCCCATGTAAAGGCTCCAGGGGTCTGCGGTGATGTCGGCGACCCACCCGACCCGTCTTGAAACACGGACCAAGGAGTCTGGCGCACGTGCGGGTCAGAGCAAGCAAAACCCTTTGGCGCAATGAAAGTGAGGGCCAACGTGCGCCAGCTGAGGTGGGATCCCGGCCCCGCGGGGTCGGGCGCACCAACCGCCCGTCTCGCCCGCACCGTCGGGGAGGTGGAGCGTGAGGACCCGAAAGATGGTGACGAGAGGTTAACGTCGCGCTGCCGTAAAGTGGTATCGGAGCCGTTTTGCGAGTACGAGTACATGAGCACAGTATCGGACCTGATACCCGATACCTGATACTGGTACCGGTATCGGTGCATCTCTATTAAATTATAATAATAACTATATATTTATCTTCATCACGCTGGTATCGGATCGGTACCATAAGTTCAGGTATCAGAATCGGTATCAGGAAGGAAGAAATGGTATCAGAAGATCTCTCCATCTGAGACTCTGGAGTCTAGTCTACTCATTAAGTCTAGTCTGCTCATTAAGTCTAGTCTGCTCATTAGAGACTCTGGAGTCTAGTCTGCTCATTAGAGACTCTGGAGTCTGGTCTACTCATTAAGTCTAGTCTGCTCATTAGAGACTCTGGAGTCTGGTCTACTCATTAAGTCTAGTCTGCTCATTAGAGACTCTGGAGTCTGGTCTACTCATTATTAGTCATTAAGTCATTTTTTAGGCAAAAATACAAAACAAAACAAAAATGTTGGTTTCAGCTTTTCCAATGTGAATAATCAGAAAAATTAATGTGTTTCAGTGTTTCAGTGTTTCAGTGTTTCAGTGTTTCTTCCATGTTCTAGACGGTTAATAGATCTCTGAAGGAACTAATGCGTTTCATTGATGATGTCGTCCTCTAGGCTCCGTTGAGGCGACCAATCTTCTGCTTCCTGTCCCCGTTTCCTCTGCACTCCTGAGTCCACTCAGAGATCAGCACCTGAAGGCAGCACATCCAAATGAGCCGGCCGTCGCAGGCGAAACTAACCACATCCGACCACAACGGCGTGAGCGTCATCCAGAGTCAGGCCCACGCCGCCGCCGCTTCGTCCTCGTCCGTCGCCGGACTGCAACAAGTCCCCCAGCTCGTCCCCGCCGACCCTTCAGCCGGAGGCGGTAAGGCCCTCTCCCCCAGCGAGATGAAGAAACCCCACGCGGAGAAGGACAGCGACGAGTACCGCCAGCGCCGCGAACGCAACAACCTGGCGGTGAAGAAGAGCCGCATGCGCAGCAAGCAGAAGGCGCAGGACACGCAGCAGCGCGTCAACGAGCTGAAGGAGGAGAACGAGCGGCTGGAGGCCAAAATCAAACTGCTGAGCAAAGAGCTGAGCGTGCTCAAAGACCTCTTCCTGGAGCACGCTCACAACCTGGCCGACAACGTCCAGCCGCCCGCCGGCGCCGAGGGCTCCAGCCCCGCCCCCAACAATGCCTCCACCAACGGGCAGTGAGGGGGCGGAGCCACGGGGACCTTTATCAGCCCGCTGCAGCTTTTCTGGAAGCTTCTGTCACTTTGGGAACACGGCCTCACTTCTTCTTCTTCTACTTCTTCTTCTTCACGCTCCTCAGATTCAACCCCGTCTGCAAAAAGGTTTCCCACAATCCTCCTGGAGAAGTTTTAAAGTTTAGATTTTGATACCAGAGCTGGAGATGATCTGATGATCTGATGATCTGATGATCTGATGATCCCGTCAGGAGGAGACGTTTTAGAACATCAGACATTTGTTTTAATATAATGAATCAGACTCAGTCCAGTTGAGACTCTACAGGCTGGAAGAGAGAACCAGTTTGTGTCGGTCAGATCCATGAAAACGTTTTGGACTTTGATGCTGAACAGACTCCGGCATCATGTGAGGAGCCAACAGGATCCAACAGTCACACGTTATTGATCCATTGATTGATGGATTGATTGATTAGAGGAATGAGAGGAGCTCCTACATGTGGACATGTGGACCAGCGAGCGTCTGTAGGAGCTCCTCCTTATACCAGTCTGGACCTGTCAGAGTCCGGCGGTCTGGACCTGTCAGAGTCCGGCGGGCTGGATGGAGATGTGTAAATTGTTGAATTCCCTTTTTTCAGGATGTGTATTTTCTTCTGTTAAAATGTTTCGTTAACAAAATGTGATGAGAGAAGGTTTTATGTTCACTACATGTTCTGGTTCCAAGGCCCGGGCCTGCTCAGAGGTTCAGCTCAGAGGTTCAGCTCAGAGGTTCAGCTCAGAGGTTCAGCTCAGAGGTTCAGCTCAGAGGTTCAGCTCAGAGGTTCATCCATCAGTCTGTGTTTCTACTGAAATGAAGAGAGTCAACTCTTGTAACTCTTCAGTGAGCAGACGAGGCTGCAGCTCTCAGGTCGCCCCGGCTGCTGTACAGACTCTAGGTAACAGCAGGATTATCCTCCTTCAGGGGTTGAGTTGAGTTTCACCCGTTTAGGAACCGACCTGGGTCGACCCGTCCGATCTGTGGCTGAGAGATCTGCAGGTGAACTCACCTGTCGCCTGACACCAGAGCTCACTGAAGCTTCTAAAGAATAAAGAGAAACAACAACACGCTGCAACGTGCAGCAAAACCCTCCCACACATCACTAAATCAATTCATATTAGTGCACGTGTCAAAGTTCACGTGATAATATGGCCTTGTTTTAACTCCACATTAACATCTGGATTCAGTGTGTTGTTGTCCAACGGGTGTTACTGCTGCAGCCAATAATCAATACGGCTGATTAATCTATCAGTTCTGGTGATGATTCATCTTTAAGTCTTCACCGTGATGATCAATCATCATCAGAACAGCAGCTGATGATTGATCATGCTGATCAACTAATCAATCATTTCATTTAATTTATTTCATATTTATTTAATCAGTCCGTCTAATTGAGAACACAACTACACAATGAACAGGAATTAAAACAACGACACAATGAACAGGAATTAAAACAATGACACAATGAACAGGAATTAAAACAATGACACAATGAACAGGAATTAAAACAACGACACAATAAACAGGAATTAAAACAACGACACAATAAACAGGAAATAAAACAACGACACAATAAACAGGAATTAAAACAACGACACAATAAACAGGAATTAAAACAACGACACAATAAACAGGAAATAAAACAACGACACAATAAACAGGAATTAAAACAACGACACAATGAACAGGAATTAAAACGACACAATTAACAGGAATTAAAACAACGACACAATAAACAGGAATTAAAACAACGACACAATAAACAGGAAATAAAACAACGACACAATGAACAGGAATTAAAACAACGACACAATGAACAGGAATTAAAACAACGACACAATGAACAGGAATTAAAACGACACAATTAACAGGAATTAAAACAACGACACAATTAACAGGAATTAAAACAACGACACAATTAACAGGAATTAAAACGACACAATAAACAGGAATTAAAACAACGACACAATAAACAGGATTAAAACGACACAATAAACAGGAATTAAAACCAGTAAATCCATCTGATAATGAAGCTGTAAAATGAATAACATGTTAAATAGACTCCTCCAGTCTGCTTCATATATTCATATATATATATATATATATATAGTGTGTAAAGAGACGTTTCAGTGGAGCTGAAACCAACAACCATCACTGATCCCTCTCTCTCCAGACAAGCTCCTCTTCTAGCTTTTAAAGTGGAAATAATAATAACAATTAATAATTTAATAACCGTCTGAAACTGAAAGATGAATTAGCTCTTATTATTGATCAGCTGACTGATTATTAATATCATATTATAACTGGCCACAGGTGAGACGGTCGGACCCAGGTTGTGAGGTGTGTGTGTGTGTGTGTGTGTGTGTGTGTGTGTGTGTGTGTGTGTGTGTGTGTGTGTGTGTGTGTGTGTGTGTGTGTGTGTGTGTGTGTGTGTGTGTGTGCGTGTGTGCGCGCGCGCGCGCGTGCGCGCGCGCGTGTTGGGCTGGGCAGATCCAGACACCTCACCTGGATCAGACAGCTTTAATGAAACCCGCTCTGAAACGGGGCCGGGTCCTTAATGAGGTCTGAGCAGATCTGGACAGGCCCCCCCGCCCCTCGGCGGCGGCGGCGGCGTGTTGTTGTTGTCACACTTTATAATAATGATGAGCTTTGTGTGGGCGTGGACTGTTTGTCTGTCAGGAGCTTCACAACCGCCCTGCAGGAATGTTGTTGACTGTCTGAGTCCTGCTGCTCCACCAACGCTCTCACAACGCTCCACCAACGCTCTCACAACGCTCCACCAACGCTCCACTAACGTTCTCAGTGTTCCACCAATGTTGTAATCTTTGTAAAACAAAATGTAACAAATAAATTAACATATTTCTATTTTATTTATACAAATTACATTTTTATTTATTATTATAATAAATTGTACTTCAGTAACTTGGTAAAA
>CAKAKS010000070.1:207645-241823 GCA_916700875.1 Sebastes aleutianus
CGTAGCCTCTGATGAGGTTAGCGTAGTCTCTGATGAGGTTAGCGTAGCCTCTGATGAGGTTAGCGTAGTCTCTGATGAGGTTAGCGTAGCCTCTGATGAGGTTAGCGTAGCCTCTGATGAGGTTAGCGTAGCCTCTGCAGAGGTTAGCGTAGTCTCTGATGAGGTTAGCGTAGCCTCTGCAGAGGTTAGCGTAGCCTCTGCAGAGGTTAGCGTAGCCTCTGCAGAGGTTAGCGTAGCCTCTGATGAGGCTAGCGTAGCCTCTGATGAGGTTAGCGTAGCCTCTGATGAGGTTAGCGTAGCCTCTGATGAGGTTAGCGTAGCCTCTGATGAGGTTAGCGTAGCCTCTGAAGAGGTTAGCGTAGCCTCTGATGAGGTTAGCGTAGCCTCTGATGAGGTTAGCGTAGCCTCTGATGAGGCTACGCTAACCTCATCAGAGGCTACGCTAGCCTCTGCAGAGGTTAGCGTAGCCTCTGCAGAGGTTAGCGTAGCCTCTGCAGAGGTTAGCGTAGCCTCTGATGAGGTTAGCGTAGCCTCTGATGAGGTTAGCGTAGCCTCTGATGAGGCTAGCGTAGCCTCTGATGAGGTTAGCGTAGCCTCTGATGAGGTTAGCGTAGCCTCTGATGAGGTTAGCGTAGCCTCTGATGAGGTTAGCGTAGCCTCTGATGAGGTTAGCGTAGCCTCTGATGAGGTTAGCGTAGCCTCTGATGAGGTTAGCGTAGCCTCTGATGAGGTTAGCGTAGCCTCTGATGAGGTTAGCGTAGCCTCTGATGAGGTTAGCGTAGCCTCTGATGAGGTTAGCGTAGCCTCTGAAGAGGTTAGCGTAGCCTCTGATGAGGTTAGCGTAGCCTCTGATGAGGTTAGCGTAGCCTCTGATGAGGTTAGCGTAGCCTCTGATGAGGTTAGCGTAGCCTCTGATGAGGTTAGCGTAGCCGCTGCAGCAGCATCAGGTCTATCAGAACAACACTGGAGACTTCTCTAGATGATAAACGTCTCCACTCTTCTCCTGACTGGATCCAGCTGGAGTTTGATTGACAGATGGGTCATCCAAGTCCCACAGGAAGTGACATCATCACCATCTCAGTACTGAACACGAAGTGTTCTTCACTATCTGACCTCAGTGATCTCTGAGAACATCAACATCTCCAGCCGGTACCAACAGACCTCAGACCAGCTGCTCACTAACAACAACACACAACAACACACAACAACACACAACAACACACAACAACACACACACAACAACAACAAACAACACAAAACAACACACACACAACAACAAAAAACAACACACAACAACACACAACAACACACACACAACAACAACAAACAACACACAACAACACACAACAACACACACACACAACAACAACAAACAACACACAACAACACACAACAATAAACAACAACACACAACAACACACAACAACAAACAACAACACACAACAACACACAACAACACACACACAACAACAACAAACAACACACAACAACACACAACAACACACACACAACAACAACAAACAACACACAACAACACACAACAACACACACACACACAACAACAACAAACAACACACAACAACACACAACAACACACACACACAACAACAACAAACAACACACAACAACACACAACAATAAACAACAACACACAACAACACACAACAACACACACAACAAACAACACACACAACAACACACAACAACACACAACAACAACAAACAACAACACACAACAACAAACAACAACACACAACAACAAACAACAACACACAACAACAACAACAACACACAACAACACACACACAACAACAACAAACAACACACAACAACACACAACACACACACAACAACAACAAACAACACACAACAACACACAACAACACACAACAACACACACACAACAACAACAAACAACACACAACAACAACAAACAACACACAACAACACACAACACACACACAACAACAACAACAAACAACACACAACAACACAACAACAACAAACAACAACACACAACAACACACACACAACAACACACAACAACACAACAATAAACAACAACACACAACAACACACACAACAAACAACACACACAACAACACACAACAACACACAACAACAAACAACAACACACAACAACAAACAACAACACACAACAACACACAACAACAAACAACAACACACAACAACAACACAACAACACACACACTACACACACACACACACACACACACACACACACAGAGCGAGCAAGAGAGGAAGATACACATCTATATAAAGAGAGAGAGGAAGAGGAGGAGTGAGGAAGAGGAGCAGCGTTTCGTCCTCTCTGGAGTCAAACTGACGCCAACTTAAACAACTGACTAACTGCAACAAACACACACACCTCCACACACCAACTACACACCTCCACACTGCTAAAGCTGCACAACGTCCAACTACACAACTCAGGTGTGTGTAAATGTATATAAGTGTGTATAATGTGTGTATCGTACCTCAGTGTGTCCTGTTGAAGCGCTGCAGTCTGACTGAGGAGAGCAGAGAGCGGCAGCCCGACCACACACACACACACACACACACACACACACACACACACACACACAGACCCCCCCCCCTCCATTCACACACTGAATGGCAGATGGGCGGTCCCAGGAGGAGGGGGAGGGGGGGGTCGCCACGGTAACAAAGAATTTGTGAAAGGAGTGAAAGGAGGAAGGAGGGAAAACTTGGCACTGGAGTGATACCTGGACTACACACACACACACACACACACACACACAACCCCCCTGCTGTGTGTGTGTGTGTGTGTGTGTCAGGTTAATCTATCAGCCGTCTGTATCAGAGTGGAAACTTCACAATAAGACGAAGAGTCACTGAACACAGAGACACTTCTGACCTTCATATACTGTAGCTCTATAGCAGACTGAATACAGTGATATTATTATTATTATCATTATCATCATTATTATTACTATTATTATCATAATTATAATAATAATCATTATTATTATTGTTATTATTATTATTACTATTATTATCATAATTATAATAATAATCATTATTATTATTGTTATTATTATTATTATGATTCAGAAGGAGAAATAAGCTGAGAATGAAATGTGACTCTACTCAGTATTTACTGGTTGTGTCTAAACTAGAGCCGTCAGAGTTAACGCCATAATAACTGTAGCGGCTCAGATCTAAAGCTAGAGAGAAGATCCTCGGTTTCTGGATCAATATCTGTCATTGATCTGTGTTCATTGATTTACAATCATAAATATATACATACATTTACATAAAGCAGCATATTAGTCCACTCCCATGTTGATAAGAGGATTAAATACCGGACTGATCTCCTTTAAGGTTCATTTAGAACAGATAAAACATGAGAGATTAATCCTGATTAACTAGATTAACTGACTGACAGCCCTATATATAAACCGGGAAAAACAAAGTTGTTAAACTTGTGTTTGGTGGATTATTTCTCTGTTGTATCAATGCTAATGGTCATTGTATTCTACATGGTTGGAAAGCCTGTTTATTTACCTTCACAATGATGTCACACTTGTAAGGATCATGTATTTGTTGGATGAGCAGCACAGCTGATTATGTGGGGAGCGCCCAAGAACAATTTGCCAAAATGCTAAAAAGCAAAAGTTTCCGAACTTTTTTTCCCGGTTTATATATATATATAAAGAGTTTATATATATAAAGAGTTTATATATATATAAAGAGTTTATATATATAAAGAGTTTATATATATATAAAGAGTTTATATATATAAAGAGTTTATATATATAAACTCTTTATATATATAAACTCTTTATATATATATAAACTCTTTATATATATATAAACTCTTTATATATATAAAGAGTTTATATATATAAAGAGTTTATATATATAAAGAGTTTATATATATAAACTCTTTATATATATAAACTCTTTATATATATAAAGAGTTTATATATATATAAACTCTTTATATATATACAAACTCTTTATATATATAAAGAGTTTGTATATATATAAAGAGTTTATATATATAAAGAGTTTATATATATAAAGTTAAATAAAAGAGCCGGACGTGTCTGACGCCTTAAAGATGTTTCAGAATCTTCCGTGTCTGACGCAGAACCAAAGTTCACTAGTGAGATCCACCCAGAACCTTTTAGAACCAGCAGCAGTCTGGAGTATTCAGACAGAAACCAGGACACTGATCAGGTTTACAGATCGTATGAACCAGAACCAGAACCAGAACCACGGAGGAGAAACAGCTGCTGAGACCCAAACCAACCGACGGGTTGATCTGGTATCTCTAGAAACGTCAGGAGCTCCACTAGAGGTTACAACATGTTCCTGAGAGCTGAAGGTTCAGGATCAGTAACAGTACCTGGTCTAAGAAGCTGTAGAGCTGGACGGCCCGCTCGATGTTCTGGCCCGTGGTGTTGACCCGCTGGGAGAAGTTCTGGAGCTGAGCCCAGAAGGAGTGAACTTTGACCTCGTAGACCCGCAGGTCAGCTGACGACACGTTGCCCCAACGCTCCAGACCGCTCAGCAACGCCTCGCCACGCCGACAGTACTCCTACAGAGAGAGGAGAGAACGGGTCAACACCACCTGGTCTACGGGGGTTCCTCAGTGTGTGTGTGTGTGTGTGTGTGTGTGTGTGTGTGTGTGTGTGTGTGTGTGTGTGTGTGTGTGTGCGTGCCGTACGTATGCAGTAGTGTGGAAGTCTTTGTAGTCTTGTTGTTTCTTGTGGAGCAGCTCCAGAGAATCTGCTGCTTCATCCAGACTCTTCAGACGGACCTCCCCGACCTGCTGCAGCCAACACTTCACCTACACACAACCACACACACAACCACACACACACACACACACACACACACACACACACACACACACACACACACACACACACACACACACACACAACCAAAGCAGAGTGAATCCTGGGAAGTGTAGTTCAGCTCAGCGTCTCACCGTCACAGAGATGATGAGGATGTTTATTAGACAGTTGATTTGTTCCAGAGTCTGATGAGTAACTGACCTCCTTCTATCCCAGTAGAACACTCTGTACTAACCCTCCTGATTCTCCCGGGAGATTCCGTCTTTCATCCCCCTCTCCCGGTTTCCTCCCGAGATCACACTTCTCCCGTATTTCTCCTGATTTATGACATATTTTCACACCTTTTGTTCCTCTCTGTTATCTCAGTCTGTCTCTGGAACTGAACAGTGTGTATAATCTCTACTGTTTCCACCCGGACGACTATACAGCTACACCGACTGGAAGACAGCAGTCTATGCTCGCAACACAGCGCAGTTTGAGGTGCGCTCGCCACAGCGAGCAGCGCCTGAAGTTGGGCTTGACGGTGCCGAGTCATTAGCTGTAGATGATTCAAGATCTCCTCAAGCATACAGTATATACATACATGCAGAGAAATATTCATAGAGCGCTGGATTGTAGCATAAACTGGTCTCTGATGAGAAAGTCTTTTGGGCCCCCTGGACTTCTAACCCCCAAACTAGACCACCCTGTCAACCAGCAGACCACATTACAAGTTCCTAAGTTAAAGAGTTTCAGAGTTCTGCTCCGGAAACTAAAGTGTGACACTCGAATGGACGGACGGACGACCACGTTCACCCCACAGGAGAGATGATTCTGTTCTCTTTCCTGGGAGTTAAAGGTCAAATCTAAAGTTGAACTTATTATTGAGTTATTTTCACTCTTTTAAAGTCTCCAGAATGAAACTTTGATTTAGGTTTACCGTAGTGTTGTAGTGTTAGATCATCCAGCTGTGTCAGACGGAGCAGTGGAAACTCTTATAATAATAATAATAATAATAATACATCATCTAACTCAGCAGGACATATTTGTTCTAGACATATAGTGAATTGTATTGAGCTTACTTTATAGTATCAGTGGAGTAGATAACTGCATTTGTGAGGCCAATAACATTATAGATATATATGTTCTTCAGGGGAGTCTACCGGGGCGCCCTGATGTTCAGCCTTTAACCTAAACCAACGGTATATTCTGATAAGACTCCTTAAAGAGCAGAGACTCAGATCTGTAACGAGTTTAACGTTGAACAACAGTGTAAAACATATTTATGTGTTTTTATATAAATGTACTGAAACTGATCAGACCACATGAACACAGATACTGGGAGCTCTGGGAGCTCTGGGAGACCATGACGTACAAGAGGAAACAATAGAGGACAGAGTGACGGATCTCACCAGTAGAATATCTTTGATGGCTTCAGACAGAGTCTGAATAATCACATTAACACTACGACCACATCTACACGCACTACATACTGTATGATGCTTCTGCCCTTATTCTGAAGAAGACAATATTCATGTGACAGGTGTCAGTCAGGTGTCAGTCAGGTGTCAGACTGGTGTCAGACTGGTGTCAGACTGGTGTCAGTCAGGTGTCAGTCAGGTGTCAGTCAGGTGTCAGTCAGGTGTCAGACTGGTGTCAGTCAGGTGTCAGTCAGGTGTCAGTCAGGTGTCAGACTGGTGTCAGACTGGTGTCAGTCAGGTGTCAGTCAGGTGTCAGACTGGTGTCAGACTGGTGTCAGACTGGTGTCAGTCAGGTGTCAGTCAGGTGTCAGTCAGGTGTCAGACTGGTGTCAGACTGGTGTCAGTCAGCTGTCAGTCAGGTGTCGGGTGTCAGGTGTGCGTACTGAGCGTGCTCAGACTGACCTCGGTGAAGCCCGTCTCCAGGCTCCTGAAGTCCAGGATGAAGCGTAGCTCCTGAGTCTTGGCGTTGGACAGAGTCACCAGGCGGTGCAGCAGCTCGTCCACCTCGTCGTACAGCGTCCCCACCGCCTCCACCGCCACCCGGTAGTCTGCGGTCGTGCCGACGGCGCCCTCCTCTCTGCGGAGCCGCGACAGCGAGGCTCCGCCCTCCTGCTGCAGCTGCACCAATCGGCCGTCTTCCAGGATGCTACGCATCACCGCCTGGTACCTGGACAGCAGCAGCTCGGCATCCTGGGAAAGAGAGAGAGAGAGAGAGAGAGAGAGAGAGAGAGAGGTGTGTTGAGTGACTGAATGTTTATGTGATTATATATTTATATTTTAGATTCATATGATGGTTGGTTGGTTGGTTGGTTGGTTGGTTGTGTGTGTGTGTGTGTGTGTGTGTGTGTGTGTCACCTCAGCAGCAGCAGGTAGAGGTGTGGTCTGCAGGATGTTGATGGTTTTCTGCAGCAGCTTGATGACGTCTTCACACTGATTGGTCAGCTGCTCCACTCTCTGATGACACACACCACAAACAACTACAGGTTGTTATACTACAACTACATATACTATAGAACTAGTTATACTATAGAACTACATATACTATAGAACTAGTTATACTATATAACTAGTTATACTATAGAACTAGTTATACTATAGAACTACATATACTATAGAACTACATATACTATAGAACTAGTTATACTATAGAACTACATATACTATAGAACTAGTTATACTATAGAACTACATATACTATAGAACTAGTTATACTATAGAACTACATATACTATAGAACTACATATACTATATAACTACATATACTATATAACTACATATACTATAGAACTAGTTATACTATAGAACTACATATACTATATAACTACATATACTATATAACTACATATACTATAGAACTAGTTATACTATAGAACTACATATACTATATAACTACATATACTATATAACTACATATACTATAGAACTAGTTATACTATAGAACTAGTTATACTATATAACTAGTTCTATAATATAACTGGATACCCCCGCTCACTGCTTGACCTCTACTAGAATAAGACCAAAGGTTTTACCCTTTTGGAAAAAATGTCAAACATTGTGTGTACCCTGGACTTCTAGGATGTTTATATAGTGTGTGTGTTAATGTGTTGATGTGTGTTGAGGACTGACCGATCTGAAGCAGAGCCAGCTGATCTGACTGAAGCTGAACGAACCTCCCGACTCCACAGGAAGCTGCTGGAGATCCACCAACTTCTGGAGCGCCTTCAGAGAGCTCAGCACCTCCACCTGCACCACAAACACACACACAGATAACACACACAGATAACACACACATAACAGGTGATCATACAGAGTGATCAGGTGACCAGGTGATGAGGTGTTACCTGTGGGGCAGCATGTCTGTCCAGACGTAGAGGTGAGTCCTTGTTGACCAGCAGTAACACCGAGTGGACGGAGCCTGGTAGGTTGTCCTGAGAGACGGACCAGGTGGTTAAAGACGTTTTCATATCAGGTATGACTGATTGGACATTTTTCATATTTTTGGATATTTTTCCGACTTTTTAAAGATTTTTTTCAAACATTTTTCCCAACTTTTTTTCAGACATTTTTCCAACATTTTTCCGACTTTTTTTCCGACATTTTTTCCAACTTTTTTCCAACTTTTTTTCCGACTTTTTTCAAACATTTTTCCGACTTTTTTTCTGACATCTTTTTAAAAAAAATTTCAGATTTTTTAAATATTTTTTTCAAACATTTTTCAAACATTTAGGATTTTTTTCAAACATTTTTCCCGACTTTTTTCCGTCATTTTTCAAACATTTTTCCGACTTTTTTTCCGACATTTTTTCCAACTTTTTTCCAACTTTTTTTCCGACTTTTTTCAAACATTTTTACGACTTTTTTTCTGACATTTTTTTTAAAAAAATTTCAGATTTTTTAAATATTTTTTTCAAACATTTTTCAAACATTTAGGATTTTTTTCAAACATTTTTCCCGACTTTTTTCCGTCATTTTTCAAACATTTTTCCGACTTTTTTTCTGACATTTTTCCGAATTTTTAAAGATTTTTTTCAAAGATTTTTCAAACATTTTCCGACTTTTTTCCAACTTTTTTTCCAACTTTTTTCTCTGAAATTTTTCCATCTTTTTTTCCCAACTTTTTTTCAGACATTTTTCAAACATTTTTCAGATTTTTTTCAAACACTTTCCAGACATTTTTCCAACTTTTTTTTCAGACATTTTTCCGACTTTTTAAGATTTTTTTCAAACATTTTTCAAAAAAAAATTTCAAACATTTTTCAGACTTTTTTTTAGATTTTTTTCAAAAAAAATTTCAGACTTTTTAAGATTTTTTTCAAACATTTTTTTAACTTTTTAAAGATTTTTTTCAGACATTTTTCCCGACTTTTTTAAATATTTTTTTCAAACATTTAGGATTTTTTTCAAACATTTTTCCCGACTTTTTTCCGACATTTTTTCCATCATTTTTCAAACATTTTCCGACTTTTTTCCAACTTTTTTTCCAACTTTTTTCTCTGAAATTTTTCCATCTTTTTTTCCCAACTTTTTTTCAGACAGTTTTCAAACATTTTTCAGATTTTTTTCAAACACTTTCCAGACATTTTTCCAACTTTTTTTTCAGACATTTTTCCGACTTTTTAAGATTTTTTTCAAACATTTTTCAAAAAAAAATTTCAAACATTTTTCAGACTTTTTTTTAGATTTTTTTCAAAAAAAATTTCAGACTTTTTAAGATTTTTTTCAAACATTTTTTTAACTTTTTAAAGATTTTTTTCAGACATTTTTCCCGACTTTTTTCCGACATTTTTAAATATTTTTTTCAAACATTTAGGATTTTTTTCAAACATTTTTCCCGACTTTTTTCCGACATTTTTTCCATCATTTTTCAAACATTTTCCGACTTTTTTCCAACTTTTTTTCCAACTTTTTTCTCTGAAATTTTTCCATCTTTTTTCCCCAACTTTTTTTCAGACAGTTTTCAAACATTTTTCAGATTTTTTTCAAACACTTTCCAGACATTTTTCCAACTTTTTTTTCAGACATTTTTTCAAACATTTTTCCGACTTTTTAAGATTTTTTTCAAACATTTTTCAAAAAAAATTTTCAATCATTTTTCAGACTTTTTTTTAGATTTTTTTCAAAAAAATTTCAGACTTTTTAAGATTTTTTTCCGACATTTTTCCCGACTTTTTTCCGACCTTTTTCTGACTTTTTAAAGATT
This sequence comes from Sebastes aleutianus, assembly GCA_916700875.1. Classification (NCBI taxonomy): domain Eukaryota; kingdom Metazoa; phylum Chordata; class Actinopteri; order Perciformes; family Sebastidae; genus Sebastes; species Sebastes aleutianus. The sequence continues at coordinate 217,656 of CAKAKS010000070.1, forward strand.
TTTCAAACATTTTCCGACTTTTGTCCAACCTTTTTTCCGACTTTTTTCTCTGAAATTTTTCCGACTTTTTCCCAACTTTTCTAAGATTTTCTTCAAACATTTTTCCGACATTTTCCTGACTTTTTTCCCAACATTTTTCAGAAATTATCAAACATTTTTCTGACTTTTTTGGACATTTTCTGACTTTTTTTTCGGGTTAGGGTTAGATTTAAAAGCCCGCACACATTCACATATCTGGAGGTCAGAGGTCAAGGGACCCCTTTCAAAATGGACAAGACAGTTTTTCCTCGACAACATTTAGCGTAAGTTTGGAGCGTTATTTAACCTCCTCCATGACCAGCTGGTGATCCCATTGTGCCATAATAACGATAGCAGGATCTTCACTCCAGCTTTAAAACTGAGGCGCTACAACCTGAAAATCACCAGTTGAGTTAATGCGTTAAAATGAATTTGTGTTAAGGCGTTATTATCGTGTTGACTTTGACAGCCCTACTGAATATTTAGTTCATATTTAATTAATATTAGTTAATATTAGTTCATGTTCATCCAACCCGCTGGTGTGTTCATGTTCCTGGGCGGTTCTGGTCCAGACTCACCTGCAGGGACCGGAGGGCGGAGAACAGCATGGGGACAGGAGCAGCTCTACGGGCGTCCACCAGCACCGTCAGCCCCAACGCCGCCACCTCCTTCCTGTTCCACACAGACAGGAAGTGATGTCAGAGGAGGAGGAGGAGGGACACTCTACAGTAACCTGAGACAGACCTGGAGGGGGGGGGTCCTACCTGAGGGTGGAGGTGTAGTAGAGCAGGAGGCGCAGCAGCTCGGCGCTGTCACAGTCCGGGTTGGACCACACGGTGCTCCTGGTGCACACCGTCAGCAGAGCCCGACCGCTCCGGTCTCTGGTTCCTGCAGAGAGACAGGAGGTTACACTACACCTGGACCTGGTTCTGGTTCTGGTTCTGGGTTCAGGTCTACATGAGGGGTTTGTCTCACCAGGCAGACAGAGAGCTCCAGAGCTCAGCAGCACACTGTAGAAACTGGACTGGGAGGACCGGGAGGACTGGGTGAGCCGTACTGGGACTGCCTGGTGCAGCTGTGGAGAGAATGCTGGTGGTTCTGGTTCTGTTGGACCGGGACCAGAAGGTCTGCTGAGGCCTGTGGAGAGAGGACACACATACACACACTGACAGCTTGTACTGTACTACTGAGGACGACTCCCACTGAAGACGTCCTCATCGTGTTTCTAGATCCAGATCCAGATCATCTACTGTACACCCAAACAGGAAGGAGATTAGAGGAGGAAGAGGAGGAGGAGGAGTAGGAGGAGGAGGAAGACTATCTAGCCAATCAGAAGAGGAGGAAGAGGAGGAGGTGATACATGAGGACAGAAAGATGGTTTGTGGGATGAAAAGCAGGAGGAGGGGAATGATCGAGGAGGAGAAACAGGTTTCTGTACCTTCAGTCTGAAGCTCTGCGGTTCTTCCTCCACCAACCTCCTCACAGCTGCACTCCGCCTCTTCATCCTCCTCTTCATCCTCCTCCTTCTTCTTCTCCTCTTCTTCCTTTTCCTGTCCTTTTTCAGACTCCTCAGGTTCAGTCCAGAGTGAGTCTGGATCCATCGCTGGTGTGTTGGACTCCTCAGTGTGTTGGATGGTGTCGTTTTCAGAATAAGTGTCCTCAGTGTGTTTGTGTGGTGTATTATTTTCAGAATAAGAGTCCTCAATGTGTATTTGAAGTTTGTTTTCAGAATAAGAGTCCTCAGTGTGTTTGTGTTGTGTATTATTTTCAGAATAAGAGTCCTTAGAGTGTGTTCTAAGTCTGTCGTTTTCAGAACAAGAGTCCTCGGAGTGTTTGGGTAGTGTATTATTTTCAGAATAAGAGTCCTCAGAGTGTTTGTGTAGTGTATTATTTTCAGAATAAGAGTCCTCAGAGTGTTTGTGTAGTGTATTATTTTCAGAATAAGAGTCCTCAGAGTGCGTTTGTAGTGTACTGTTTTCAGAATAAGAGTCCTCAGAGTGCGTTTGTAGTGTACTGTTTTCAGAATAAGAGTCCTCAGAGTGTTTGTGTAGTGTATTATTTTCAGAATAAGAGTCTTTAGAGTGCGTTTGTAGTGTACTGTTTTCAGAATAAGAGTCCTCAGAGGGCGTCTCTTCTTCTTCCCCTCCTGCTCTCTCCTCTTCACTCATCACTTGCTCCTCCTCCCTTCTTTCTAGACTCTGCTGCACAACTGTAACCTGAACCTCCTCCTCAACCTCTACCTCCACCTCAACCTCCACCTCCTCATCTTCCTCCTCCTCTACCTCCACCTCCTTATCTTCCTCCTCCTCTACCTCCTCCTCCTCCTCTAACTCATCTTTCTCCTCATCTGACTCTTCCTCTGTCTCTTCACTTTCATTCAGTAAATCTTCATCTCTCCTACACTCTGCATCCTCCAGCTGTTCTTCTTCCTCCTCCTCCTCCTCACCTTCATCATCTAACACCAATATTTCATGCTTCCCTTTCTGCCTCTCCATCAGCTCTCTCTCCTCCTCCTCCTCTTTCCCTCGCTCCTCCTCTTCCTCCTGTTCCTCCTCCTCTGTGCAGCTTTCAGGTTCAGTGTTTAGCTTCAGTCTCCTGCCTGAATCAGTACCTCCTCTCAGCTCCTGAGACGTCCAGCTGGAGGTTCCCACGACTTCAGGAGGAGCAGAGGAGGAGGAGGAGGAGGAGGAGGAGGAGGAGGTGACGGGTCCACAGGAGGCCTGGTTGAGGTTCTCCTCCATGAGCCCGGAGGGAGGTCCGGTACGGGAGCTGACCTCCACACAGGGCCAGGACGAGGCTGTGTTAGCGGTGTGAGGAGTGTGTGTGTTAGCGGTGTGAGGAGTGCTGGTTCTGGCCCGGTGCTGCAGGCTGATGGACTGGGTTAAGGAGCCTTTCTGTGGGGAGAAGCGAGGCAGCTCCGTCAGCTCCGTCAGCTCCGTCAGCTCCGTCAGCTCCGTCAGCTCCACGTACTCGCCCTCCGAGTCCTCGCCCTCGCTGCTCGCTGCTGATTGGAGGAGCTTAACTTCCTGTCTCGAGGGGTTAGTATCTCCACTAGGATTGTGTGATGTACTAATCAACACATCTCCATCCTTAACGGACGACTCCTTATCCTCCTTCAGGGAGGTCCGGGGCCGGCTGATGAATTGTGGGTAGACCAGGTCCTCCCAGGGGACCCTGAAGACGTCTCCGTGGGATGACAGGAGGCAGCGCTCCAGCCGGGGCGCTCCTCGCCGCTCCCTCTCCCCGTTGACGGAGTCCAGCCAGGCCATGCTGAAGAGGGACCGCAGGGCTATCTCCGACACCTCCTGCTGCTCCACATGACGGCCGCCGGCTGACACGCTGCACAGCAACAGGCGGGGGGAGGAGCCGACGGCGCTCTTGCAGGAGGCGCCGTGTGCTAGCGGAGGAGGAGGAGGAGGAGGAGGAGGAGGAGGAGGAGGAGGAGGAACAGCAGCGGCGTGAGGAGAAACCAGCAGGTAGAAGTCTCCTGGACGGAGGAGGCGCTGGTCCAGAGGACAGAGCTGAACAACTACCTTCTCATGGACGCACAGAGGCCAGCCTTCATGACGGAACAACAGACCACAGTACTGCAACTGAGGAGAGGAGGAGACAAGGAGAGTATAAAGAGCTTTGAGTGGTCGGACTATAGAAAGGAGATATATTACTGTTTACAGAACATGTTTAGCCTAGCTTAGCACAAAGACTGGAAGCAGGGGGACACCATCTAAAGCTGTCTGACATGTTGACACACACTCTGTGGTGTTCAGTCAGTATATTGCATCTGTAGTCCATTGTAATAATCAATGACTGTAATCAATAATCATCTGTGACTGGAGAGTTAAGACGGAGTCACAGCTGGATACAGCTGTTTACCACGGCAGCATCAAACAAACAGCTTCACATGTTTCAGGGTATTAACAGTCAGTAATCACATCTACGCTGACTTCCTGCTGAACACCGCGGCCTCCGTGGGCGAGGCGGCGCCCGGCAGCCGCCAGGTGAGTGACGATCCCTCAGAGTGACCTTAACCAAACATGACACATCAGCCAACCACGAGAGGCGTTCAACAGGCAAGAACAGACACAACCAGAGGGAGGGGGGGGGCATCAGTGAGAGTCCTGACTCAGACAGTAATTACCTCCTAAACCAGCTTCCTGTTTGTCCTCCATCATCACACCTACCTGCTGACTCAGATCACTGACTTCCTGTCAGTTCACTGAGGATCTGTTCAGAGCGCTGTTGGGATGTGATACAGTACATGTGAAGCCTTCAGGTGAACAGTGTGTCAGCAGTCTGTAGCCGTCTGCTCCTCCACAGTCACACGGCTGTTCTGTTGTAACTCACTGGAACATTTAAAGCTTCATGGTAGTCCCTACTGGACGGTAGTCCCTACTGGACGGTAGTCCCTACGGACTGAACAGTAGTCCCTACTGGACGGTAGTCCCTACTGGACGGTAGTCCCTACGGACTGAACGGTAGTCCCTACTGGACGGTAGTCCCTACTGGACGGTAGTCCCTACGGACTGAATGGTAGTCCCTACTGGACGGTAGTCCCTACGGACTGAACGGTAGTCCCTACTGGACGGTAGTCCCTATGGACTGAACGGACGGTAGTCCCTACTGGATGGCAGTCCCTACAGACTGGACGGTAGTCCCTACTGACTGGACGGTAGCCCCTACGGACTGGATGGTAGTCCCTAAGGACTGAACAGTAGTCCCCACGGACTGGACGGTAGTCCCTACGGACTGGACGGTAGTCCCTCCAGACTGGACAGTAGTCCCTAAGGACTGGACGGTAGTCCCTAAGGACTGGACGGTAGTCCCTACGGACTGGACAGTAGTCCCTACAGACTGGACAGTAGTCCCTAAGGACTGGACGGTAGTCCCCTCAGACTGAACAGTAGTCCCCACGGACTGGACGGTAGTCCCTACGGACTGGACGGTAGTCCCTACAGACTGGACGGTAGTCCCTACAGACTGGACAGTAGTCCCTAAGGACTGGACGGTAGTCCCTACAGACTGAACGGTAGTCCCTACGGACTGGATGGTAGTCCCTAAGGACTGGATGGTAGTCCCTACGGACTGAACAGTAGTCCCCACGGACTGGACGGTAGTCCCTACGGACTGGACGGTAGTCCCTACAGACTGGACTGTAGTCCCTTAGGACTGGACGGTAGTCCCTACGGACTGGACAGTAGTCCCTAAGGACTGGACGGTAGTCCCTAAGGACTACACAGTAGTCCCTAAGGACTACACAGTAGTCCCTACAGACTGAACGGTAGTCCCTACAGACTAAACGGTAGTCCCTACGGACTGGACGGTAGTCCCTACGGACTGAACAGTAGTCCCTACGGACTGGACGGTAGTCCCCTCAGACTGGACATTAGTCCCTAAGGACTACACAGTAGTCCCTACAGACTGAACGGTGTTCCCTACAGACTAAACGGTAGTCCCTACAGACTGGACGGTAGTCCCCACGGACTGAACAGTAGTCCCCTCAGACTGGACAGTAGTCCCTACAGACTAAACGGTAGTCCCTACAGACTGGACGGTAGTCCCTACGGACTGAACAGTAGTCCCTACTGACTGGACGGTAGTCCCTTCGGACTGGACAGTAGTCCCTTCGGACTGGACAGTAGTCCCTACAGACTGAACGGTAGTCCCTACAGACTAAACAGTAGTCCCTACAGACTGGACGGTAGTCCCTACGGACTGAACAGTAGTCCCTACGGACTGAACGGTAGTCCCTACAGACTAAACGGTAGTCCCTACAGACTGGACGGTAGTCTCTACGGACTGGACAGTAGTCCCTAAGGACTGGACAGTAGTCCCTACAGACTGAACGGTAGTCCCTACAGACTAAACGGTAGTAAATGGTAAATGGTAAATGGACTTGGACTTATATAGCGCTTTTCTAGTCTTCCGACCACTCAAAGCGCTTTACACTACATGTCAGTATTCACCCATTCACACACACATTCATACACTGATGGCAGAGGCTACTAAGGTGCCAACTTTGCCCATCAGGATTTAATCTAAATACTCATTCACACACCGATGGCTATGCCTCCGGGAGCAATTTGGGGTTAAGTGTCTTGCTCAAGGACACATCGACATGTGACCCGGAGCAGCCGGGGATCGAACCACCGACCTTCCGATTGGTGGACAACCTGCTCTACCCTCTGAGCCACAGCCGCCCTGTAGTCCCTACAGACTGGACGGTAGTCCCTACGGACTGAACAGTAGTCCCTACGGACTGGACGGTAGTCCCTACGGACTGGACACAATCAGACAGATCTAGGGATACTCACACAGGCATCTTGCTGGAGGTTTGCTAAGAGTTGCTTTGCAGGCAGCAGGAAGTGGATCAGGTAGCGAAGGCCGTCTCCTCGGTAGCAGCTCTCCACCACGCTGAGGACCTGACAGAGGACAGTCGGGGATGTGGCCTGGAAAGGCGGGTAGATGGCTGAGAGAGCAGTCTGGATGCACCGGTCCAAAGACTCAGAGTCCTGAGAGGAAAAGGACGAAGAAATGATATGAGGGTTTAGATCAGATTCATCCTGAGGGGAGTGGTTGTGCAGCAGTTGCATTCGTGTACAAAGCAGGAAAGAGTGCAAATAAAACATAATATAAACAATAAAGATTATCAATAAGGTGCAAAAGACAAATATACACACTGCCACAAATGTAAAGAGGTTAACGGTTAGTGTCTTAAATAAACTCAGTGAAGGGTTAAGTAGTAAAAGTTAAACACACCACACCTCTGCACCACGTTCAACCAGACAGAACAGAGACTCACCGAATCACTTCAATCTGCTTTCCGACTGCTGTGTGACTCCATTTACCAGACCCACCAGTACCACAGACCAGTACCTCAGACCAGTACCAAAGACCAGTACCACAGACCAGTACCTCAGACCAGTCCCTCAGACCAGTACCTCAGACCAGTACCTCAGACCATGTACACCGACCACAGCAGAGTCCTGCAGCCTCCTCTGCTACTATTAGTCTACACACTGTTGTCCCGGTTACAGTCCAGCAGTCAGCTGTTATCCATCTCAGCCAACACGCCTCTAATCAGCACGTGTTCCTTCTTTGACTGCACGGCCAAAAACAAGTTCAACATTTCAGGCCAGCCAACGCCCGGCGGGCCCTGGAGGTGTGGCCGGGAACGGGAACCGGGCCGTAACTAGATCCACTGGTCTGGAGGCTGCAGACCGGTCAGGTAAAAATATCAGCCGACACACAGCGTCTGGCTCCAGCCTGCCGACCGAGTGATGACATACATTTAAATGCTGACTGCAGTAGTTCTGTTTTATCCTCCCTCTCTCCTCCTGTTGGAGATGAGTCCACATTCCTCTCTCATTTCAGATGATAAAACCTCCTTTAACCCACGCTGAGCGACTCCTCTCTGTCGGCTTCATATCTACTGTACGTACGGTCAGAATGTTCTTATTTCATCCTCCTCCTGTCTCTCAGAGGAAACTCACTATATAACCTCATGTTTGATGAACTTCCACTCAGCATGTTTTCACACCAAACTGCTTGTATACGTATAAAAATCTCGTCTCTCTCATTCACACAGACCTGAATCTGAAATTAAATGAAATCACTCTGAATTAAACCAGAGTTGTTATAAACAACCCTGTTTAGCACATGAGATCCAATAAACAGTCAACTTGTGTAACTTTATTTACTCTGTGTCGTGTGGCGGCGGCTGCGTGATTCACGCGTCGGGTGTGCACACCGACTGCGTTTCTGCTGCTGCTCTCAGCTCTTTCTTTTTACATAGATTTTGCCTTTTAATGGCCATTTCATTTCATTATAAATATCATTTATATTTATTTTAGACAGAGAAAGTAATAGTAATAATCCACCATTAAAACGCCGTACTATATTCATTCATGGAGCTCTGCAAGTCACTGCATGTTCTACAACACTGTCCGGCACATATTTCAGAATAAAAGCCTTGTGTTAACAAATGAAGTGACGCACGTCTCACGCGGGCAGTGTGGCTGCTCTAACCTGTTAACACAGACGCAGAAATAAAAAACAACAGGTAACGCAGCCGCAACGCGCTGCTGAAGCTCCTGGTGTGGACGAGGCTTTGGTCCTGCGTGTTGACCGAATCATCTGATGCCTTTAACGATTAAAATACCACTACCACTACCACCTGTACCACCACTAGCAGCAGCACAGCCAGCTCTCTCTGAATATTCTGGATGTGACTCAGTTGAGCAGGATTCACACACAACAACTGGCAGCCAAATGTAGAGCTGAGGCCAATATTAGCATCAGGATATCAGATGACAGCGGGCTGCCGGGGATTTCTGCTCCGCTGAGAGGCACGATGACCAATACCCATCACAGAGCAGGAGGTCAAACTGTCGACGCCGGCAAACACACAACTTCTGTCGGCTCAGAGCAACCGCTAACGGCGTTTTATACAGCATCATAGAAGATATAATTACATATAAACACAAACTATGTGAGAGAAAAGACACAGAGAGAGAGAGAGTCCTCCAGTCTGCAGCTGCTGAACCATCATCACACTTTAAAACCAGTAACCTACAAACTGGTTCAGCACCAGACTGTATTCTCCAGACCAAATTCACCACAACGCTGACTGGACTCCACATCTGTTGGTTTATAAAGACGTAAACACTGAAACCAAGCACAACTAGTTAGTTAACTTCATCGGGGCCGTTTCAATGCATTTAATACAAATGTCAGTATCTGGGTGCTCTATAGGTGTATCGCGGCCCATTTGACCACGGAGACGAGGTTCCACCGCACGTTACCGCCATACGATGACGTTTCCTGATAACATAGACATATTTCAGCCTTTGTTCGGACTTATTTTGTCCTTTTTTAGACGTTAGCATGCAGCTTTAGCTCTGCTCTGTCTAGCTCTGCTTTTCCTGTCAATGTGTGAAACCCAAAGTGTTTCCATCCTTTACTGGATGTGTAGTGTTTACCACGCTGGATTTAACATGGGAGGGTGCAGGTCGTATCCACGACGACCCTCCAACGGTTTACACTCTCTGAGGTTTATTTTGGTTGACGGATACGGAGGGTGAGGTGGAGGAGGAGGAGGAGGAAGAGGAAGAGGAAGAAGAGGAGGAGGAGGAACAGGAAGAGGAAGAGGAAGAAGAGGAGGAGGAGGAACAGGAAGAGGAAGAGGAAGAGGAAGAAGAGGAGGAGGAGGAGGAGGAGGAGGAGGAGGAGGAAGAAGAGGAGGAGGAGGAGGAGGAGGAGGAGGAAGAGAAGGATGAGGAGGAAGAGGAAGAGGAGGAGGAAGATGAGGAGGAGGAGGAGGAAGAAGAGGAGGAGGAGGAAGAGGGAGAGGAAGAGGAAGAGGAAGAGGAAGAGGAAGAAGAGGGAGAGGAGGAGGAGGAAGAGGAGGAGGAGGAAGAGGGAGAGGAGGAAGAGGAGGAGGAGGAAGAGGGAGAGGAAGAGGAGGAGGAGGAAGAGGGAGAGGAAGAGGAGGAGGAGGAAGAGGAGGAGGAGGAGGAGGAGGAGGAGGAAGAGGAGGAGGAGGAAGAGGAGGAAGAGGAGGAGGAGGAAGAGGAGGAGGAAGAGGGAGAGGAAGAGGAGGAGGAGGAAGAGGAGGAAGAGGAAGAGGAGGAGGAGGAGGAGGAGGAGGAGGAGGAACATCAGGCTGAGTGAGGGTCCCATGGGAGAATGAAGGAGGCCCTGCTGAATAATAACTTGATTATCCTCAACACACCAGAGTCCTGTCAGAAAACTCACGTTTTAATCTCACTTAGCTTCACAGTGTTTCATTCAGCTCAGCTTCATCTCTGAGAGCACTCACAACACAAACAGACTGTTATAATGAGGTCAAAGGTCAGAGGTCGGAAGTTAAACTTCCTCCAGACAGATTGAGTCTGTGTGACGGTGAGATATAATCTCTACGTTGATGAAACTGTAACTGGTATGATGAGTCAGAGCTGACCTTGAGCAGCTGTTTTATTGATGGTGATTTAACATGAACCTTGTTGTGCTGTCGGCTAGACACGCCGACATTAATCTCAGTAGATTGAGCTCGTTGTCGTCCTGCAGTAAAATGCCACGATCACACCAGCAGATTGACATAATTATATGTCAGCGCTACTGGCGCTACTAGCTACTGGCACTACTAGCTACTGGCACTTCTAGCTACTGGCACTACTAGCTACTGGCACTACTAGCTACTGGCACTACTAGCTACTGGCACTACTAGCTACTGGCACTACTAGCTACTGGCACTTCTAGCTACTGGCACTACTAGCTACTGGCACTTCTAGCTACTGGCACTACTAGCTACTGGCACTACTAGCTACTGGCACTACTAGCTACTGGCACTTCTAGCTACTGGCACTACTAGCTACTGGCACTACTAGCTACTGGCACTACTAGCTACTGGCACTACTAGCTACTGGCACTTCTAGCTACTGGCACTACTAGCTACTGGCACTACTAGCTACTGGCACTACTAGCTACTGGCACTTCTAGCTACTGGCACTTCTAGCTACTGGCACTACTAGCTACTGGCACTACTAGCTACTAGCACTACTAGCTACTAGTCATATACTAGTAATACTGTCATATGAGTGTGCACGGCGGTGCGGTCCAGTGGGTCTGATGACCGTTCATTATGGTGAGGAAAATAACTCTGGATTCAGCGGTTAGTTCATTTTACTACTTTTAGGACATAATAGCTGTTGCCATCTTGGTTCCGTCGCCATCTTGGTTCCATCACCATCTTGTTTTTTGGCCATCACCATCTTGGTTCCGTCGCCATCTTGGTTCCATCGTCATCTTGGTTCCGTCGCCATCAAGGTTTTTGGCCGTCGCAATGTTGGTTCCGTCACCATCTTGGTTCCATTGCCATCTTGGTTTTTGGCCAACGCTATCTTGGTTCCATCACCATCTTGGTACCATCGCCATCTTGGTTCCATCACCATCTTGGTACCATCGCCATCTTGGTTCCATCACCATCTTGGTACCATCGCCATCTTGGTTTTTGGCCATCGTCATCTTGGTACCATCGCCATCTTGGTTCCATCACCATCTTGGTACCATCGCCATCTTGGTTTTTGGCCATCGTCATCTTGGTTCCATCACCATCTTGGTACCATCGCCATCTTGGTTTTTGGCCATCGTCATCTTGGTTCCATCGCCCTCTTGGTTCAATCGCCCTCTTGGTACTATCGCCATCTTGGTTCCATCGCCATCTTGGTTTTTGGCCATCGTCATCTTGGTTCCATCGCCATCTTGGTACCATCGCCATCTTGGTACCATCGCCGTCTTGGTTCCATCGCCATCTTGGTTCCATCGCCATCTTGGTTTTTCTCCGTCGCCATCTTGGTTGTAGCCTACCACAGCGCCATCTAGCAGCTGTTGTCAGAAAATCACCAGAGTTTCGTCTCTTTGTTTCTAGACTGTTTGGTTCAGTGAGCTGAAATCTGACCCTCCAGTTTAGATCTGGATCAGGTTCTGGATCAGTCAGTAAGTGGCACTGTCTGACAGCAGCAGCTGAGGCTCATGGGTAATGTAGTCTTCAGAGTAGTCATAAATCAAGTGTAAATAATGTTCTATTATCCAGGAGGAGATAAAGGTTAACTGGTGGTTAAACTGTTGACCACCGCCAGCCAATCAGGGAGCAGGGTTTTGTGGCAGTGTGTTGCATCTTGTGTGTGTTTTGGCCTCTGTGGTGTCTGTTGTTTGATCAGCTGATGGAGCGGCTCAGATAAACCGATCCAATCAGGCTGGTTCTGCTGGTTTTAATGAATAGAGTCTCTCTCTCCCTGGAGGGCCGTGATTCATCCGCTCAAAACCAGTTCCAGTTGGGCGTGGAGGACGACGAGGGCGGCGCCGCACATAACCGGGTCACTGTGAGACAGGATCCTGCAGGCTGCTGGTTCTGGTCCATGTGCCGATGTTCTGCCCACGTATCATCATGATCCAGTGACCAGTACTCACTGATCTGACCTCTGACCTCTGATCAGACGTCTCTAACGTGTTTAAACAACGACGCCGTCAGAGTGGTGAGGTCACGACCCGGTTAGTAACCGAGCCCGGGGGAGGGGGGGAGCCCACAGGAGACGTGGCCTTTGACCCCCCCACTAGTGAACACAGTGACAGGAGAGACCAGCTGAGACTCACATATACCAACATCCACCGGAACCAACAGACCGGACCCAGCAGACTGGACCCAACAGACTGGACCCAGCAGACTGGACCCAGCAGACTGGAACTGGACCCAACAGACTGGACCCAACAGACTGGACCCAGCAGACTGGATCCAACAGACTGGACCCAGCAGACTGGAACTGGACCCAACAGACTGGACCCAGCAGACTGGAACTGGACCCAACAGACTGGACCCAGCAGACTGGATCCAACAGACTGGACCCAGCAGACTGGAACTGGACCCAACAGACTGGACCCAGCAGACTGGACCCAGCAGACTGGACCCAACAGACTGGACCCAACAGACTGGACCCAGCAGGCTGGACCTGGACCCAACCCAACAGACTGGACCCAGCAGACTGAACCCAACAGACTGGACCCAACAGATTGGACCCAACAGACTGGACCCAACCCAACAGACTGGACCCAAAAGACTGGACCCAAAAGACTGGACCCAACAGACTGGACCTGGACCCAACCCAACAGACTGGACCTGGACCCAGCAGACTGGAACTGGACCCAACAGACTGGACCCAGCAGACTGGAACTGGACCCAACAGACTGGACCCAGCAGACTGGACCTGGACCCAACCCAACAGACTGGACCCAGCAGACTGGACCCAGCAGACTAGACCCAACAGACTGGACCTGGACCTAACCCAACAGACTGGACCCAAAAGACTGGACCTGGACCCAACAGACTGGACCCAACAGATTGGCCCTGGACCCAACAGACCCAGCAGAGAGTCTCTGAGACTACAGAACCACTGGACCCAACATGAAGAACCACATTGTTTATCTGAAGGGGACGGAGAACGTTAATGAACAGAATAAAAGACGTAAACATTCCCCAGTTAGCATGAATGCTAGTTAGCCTGAATGCTAGTTAGCCTGAATGCTAGTTAGCATGAACGCTAGTTAGCAGGAATGCTAGTTAGCAGGAATGCTAGTTAGCCTGAATGCTAGTTAGCATGAACGCTAGTTAGCAGGAATGCTAACACACATCTGTAGATAAGATGAGAAGCTGCTGATCCGCTGCGTCCGTCACAGAAACATCTGTCTCGTCTCCATTCAACACCTGGATGTACCTACAGGATTTATGACATCACAGCTAGTTTGGAGCCAATCAGGGCGCAGCATGAAGCTTCCAGGTCTCAACACTGAGACGACGCAGTGAAGCAGGAGACATGTTGTTTCCAACAGTTGAACTGGAACAATATCTTTATATTCTGGATTATTATGTGAGGAGGAATCATCATGTTGATGTCTGGAGGAGATATCATATATTATATATATATATATATATTAAACCGGACTGAAACCATGAGTCATGATTTAAAACAGAAGAAAACGTACATGTGATCTTTAGATTCCTCCTGAATCTACAGCAGAGCTCATTCATATTGATGTTTCAGACCACTGGTATGATCAGAGGAGAGACGGATCACACTCAGGATTAAGAACAGACGACCTCTGTTTCTTTAATTCTGATAACCTGCCGGCGGTGGCGAGGTAACGTGAGTCCCGTGTGACTTCAGTCTCAGGAAGTTGATTGTGACTTCAGCTCAGTTTCTACCAGCGGAGACCTGCTGCAGCTCGTTCAGAGATCTTATCTCACCGCACCGACCCAACATAAATATGATCAGAATGAGCCACGTGCTTTTACTGTGAAAGTCCCAGCAGGGAAGTGATCCCGGCGTGGAGCCCCGGGGGGGGGATGACTCTCTGATAAGTGAAACAGGAGAATAATCACAGATAGCGGCGCTGTCAGGACACATCAGCACTCTCTGGTACAGGATGTTCACACTACAACACCTGGACAACACACAGACAGGTTAAAACAACACAACTGCATCACAGCCAACATCTGGAGAGCAGAGCGTTCACACACTGAAACACCAGACTGGACCTTTTTAGATAGAGACCACAGAAACGGAGTCTGAAACTGAGATCTGACCGTCGTTACAGATCTCTTTACAACCAGCCTCGTCTCTCTTTGTTTCTCCTCTGGTGTGTTTTCACAGGAGTTCACACCTTCATGAGAGCAGCTGGGGCTGATGGGAGCTCAGCGGCTGTTAGCGGGGGGGCGCCACAGAGCTGAGACTGATGACCAGTTTCTAACCCAGAGCAGGATCAGAGGATCTGAGCGGATCTATGACATCATCGCTCATAGGTATCGACTATTCCTTCGCAACGTAGCGTCACATTAGCCGGAGGGATATAACCGACTGAATTTGAAAACGATCCGATAAACTCTGTAGGAAGAGTTTCGAAAAAGTTTGAATTAAAACGCATGAAAAACGCACGATAATTCAAAAGGGCCGACGTCCGGTTGGACGGAGTTAATGAAAGTTGATGAATATTACGTCTGAAATGATGAGAGCAATGTGGGAACCGGATGTCGTGAATATCAGAGGAACTGGTTTTGATGTACGCGCCGAGTTTCGTGAGTGTTTGAGTATCACAAGGGCGTCAAAAATAAGTTCAAAGTTCAAAGGCTCAATGTGATGAGGGGATCCTTGAAGTCCTCAAACTTCTAAAGCGTGTGCTAATTTGTGTGAGTTTTGTGCATCCTAAGCTCCTCAAAAATGCAATTCCACAGCAGAATAATAATAATAAACTTTAAAAAAACAACAGGTTCTTGACAATAAGGGGGTTTCTGAGCAGTTTACACAACACAAGTGCTCGCCATCCAGTCGCCGATAAAAGACAGAAATCTCCAAATGTCAAAAGATTTTGATCCCAAATCCCAGCATGTCTTCTTCTATGGTGCTCCTCAAGGTCTCGGTGTCTTAATGTGGTATTCTGGAGGATTATTGATCATTTTTATCAATTCTTCAGTGGTAAAAAATGGTTAAATTTAGCACCAAATCTGTGGAACAAACGGAATCAACCCAACAACTGATGAGTCCTAATAGAGCCTGAGGATGACCATCAGATACTGCTGTCATCATGTTCTAAAGCCTGATACACGTTCACTACTGTATCTCTGATTAATGACCAGAACAACTGGACGTCACAATCAATAATAATGTATGAATGTAGAATGAAGCCAGTGGTGTGACATGTTAAAGAGAGGAGTGGACGAGGTGCTGCTGGTTACAGTAGATGTTCTAGTGGAGGCGACACCTGATACTACGTCTTTACTTTCTGTTTCTATGTTTACCTTTCTGAGTCACACCTCACCTCTATCTACACTACTGCTGCTGCTCTGCTGCACACACACACACACACACACACACACACACACACACACACACACACACACACACACACACACACACTGCACTACATACTCTATATGTGTACTACATACTCTATATATTCTATATACTCTATATGTGCACTATCCTTCAACATACTGTGTGAATAAGCAGCAGTATGTGTTAGGGCTGTCAATCAATTACAATATGTAAAAATGAACCTTAAAGGGAGATTAGTCCAGTATTTAATCCTCTTATCAACATGGGAGTGGACAAATATGCTGCTTTATGTAAATGTATGTATATATTTATTATTATAAATCAATGAACAACACAGATCAATAACAGATATTGATCCAGAAACCCTCACAGGTACTGCACTCAGTGTGTCAGTGTGCTGACTTGACTATGACTTGCCCCAAACTGCATGTGATTATCATAAAGTGGGCATGTCTGTAAAGGGGAGACTCGTGGGTACCCATAGAACCCATTTACATTCACACATCTGGAGGTCAGAGGTCAAGGGACCCCTTTGAAAATGGCCATACCAGTTTTTCCTCGCCAAAATTTAGTGTAAGTTCGGAGTGTTATTTAACCTCCTTCATGACCAGCTACTCTTTTTCTGACATTTTTCAGACTTTGTTTTGGACTTTTTAAAAAAAAATTGGGACTTTTTTCTGCAATTTTTTTCAGATATTTTTTGGACATTTTTCTGACTTTTTTAAAAAATCTGCAATTTTTCTGACTTTTTTCTGCAATTTTTCAGAATTTTTTGGACTTTTTTTGTTTTATTTTTTAAACATTTTTCAGATTTCTTTTTTTAATTTTAATTTTTCGGACTTTTTTTTGGACAAAAGCCCTCACACATTCACACATCTGGAGGTCAGAGGTCAAGGGACCTCTTTGAACATGGACATGACAGTTTGTCCTCTCCAACATTTAATGTCAGTTTATTTAACCTCCTTCATGACCAACTAGTCTGACATGGTTGGTTTCGGATGATACCAGGATCTTCACTCTAGTAGCTTTGACAGCTCTACTCTGAACATCCCTCACACCACAGGAACATCTGGAAAGATCATCTCTAGAACCATCAACCAATCAGAGCTCTGCTGAGCGTCGTCAGGAGGAACCAGGACCAGAATCAGCTGGACTCTCGTAGTGTGAACTCGACATTAACTGACGAGCTCCTCTGTTACTGTTCTTTACAATATTATCAAATCAAATCTAAAGACTCAGACATGTAAATGTAGAATACGTCCTGTACTGACATGTGTGTGTCTGCTCTCTCTGAAGTAGGTCAGAGGATTTACTGGTCCGGGTGTTAAGTTCAGGTGGGGGGGTTACCCAGACCATGTGGGGTCGGGGGGGTGGTGGTGGTGTTGGGGGGTCCAGGCTTCAGGTTTCAGGTTTCAGGTCTCAGCAGGAAGATGACAGACTGTTACAGATGAGTCCTGCTGACCTGCAGGAACACCGTCTCATTGTGAGCCTCCTCTCTGGAGTCCAGGACCAGGACTGAGTAGTCCACCTCCCCGGGGACGGTCCTCTCTGGAGTCCAGGACCAGGACTGAGTAGTCCACTTCCCCGGGGACGGTCCTCTCTGGAGTCCAGGACCAGGACTGAGTAGTCCACCGCCCTGGGGATGGTCCTCTCTGGAGTCCAGGACCAGGACTGAGTAGTCCACTTCCCCGGGGACGGTCCTCTCTGGAGTCCAGGACCAGGACTGAGTAGTCCACTTCCCCGGGGACGGTCCTCTCTGGAGTCCAGGACCAGGACTGAGTAGTCCACTTCCCCGGGGACAGTACTCTCTGGAGTCCAGGCGGCGGCGGCGGCGGCGGCGGCGGCGTGACAACGGCTTCCATCAGGACAGGAAGTGATGCTGAGTCAGTCAGCGTGTCAAAGCTGAGACAGAGGATCAGCTTCACAGATTGGTGTGTTCTGGTCTGGCAGAGACAAAGGGGACGTGAGGCGACTCTACTGGTGGCCTTGGGGGCTGCTGGTTCTCTGATGCCGGTGTGTCTGGGTCTTTAAACGTATCCTGACGTGTAGTAAATAGATGTTATAGATTATATGTATGAAGAGCTGAAAGCAGCTGAAAGTCTCCTGACTGGTTCAGCTGCTGATCTGTGATGTCACTGCGTCTCTGAATCTCCATCTGATCAGTCATGTTGACTTACTGATCATTTAAAGAGTGATGTTGTAGTTGAGGAGCAGCGTGTGTCTACGTTGACCTCAGCAGAGCCTCCCTCCGTCAGGATCTAAGATCTGTGAACATTCCTGAACGTCTTCCTGACTCTCAGTCCCCTCAGCCCCTCAACATGTCCAAACACCCCCCATGTCCCAGTCTCAACACGTCTCCGTCCTCTCATCTTCCTCTCTCTCAGAGAGTCTAACTCAGAGAGTCTGACTCACATGATCTCCAGAGAGAAGAGAGCAGTCTTTCTTCAGTCCTCCAGGCTGTTTACCACACAGAGCTGCACTTTGGTCATAATGTTTACAGTTGTTTGTTCCTCTGAAGGCCACGTGGAGACTGACGGAGGTTATCTCAGGCTGCGTTCTGGTTTCACCGTCATCAGAGCGCTTGTTTATATAGAATCAGTGATTCCACCTCTAAAGGCTCAGACACACCAACATTTGAACACACCATGAAGACGACAGTCAACGGCCAACGGCCAACGGCCAACGGCCAACGGCCAACGACCAACGACCAACGACCAACAACCAACGACCAACAACCAACGACCACGTACGTTCTGCTCCTGCGTGAGAGGAAATAAGTCTCCACGCCAGCAGCAGCAGGCGGCGGCGGAAGTCTGTGTTCATCAGAAAGAGAAACAGGAAGAGCGAGGACGGAGGATATACGAGCTGTTGCTATGATACGTACATGAGACAAAGCGGCATCTGGCGACCATTTACACACCTCTCTCATTCACCACTTAGCTTCATTCCAGATGTTCATGTCGCTGTGAAAATATGTTTCTGATTGTTGAGCAGGTGTATTGATAAATGATTGGCTTTATATGTATGCTGGTCGAGGAGGCGGGGCATCGAGGTACGGGTAGAGGTACAGGCAGAGGTAGAGGTAGAGGTACGGGTAGAGGTACAGGCAGAGGTAGAGGTAGAGGTACGGGTAGAGGTACAGGTAGAGGTACGGGTAGAGGTAGAGGTAGAGGTACGGGTAGAGGTACAGGTAGAGGTAGAGGTAGAGGTACAGGCAGAGGTACAGGTAGAGGTAGAGGTAGAGGTACAGGCAGAGGTAGAGGTAGAGGTACGGGTAGAGGTACAGGTAGAGGTACAGGTAGAGGTACGGGTAGAGGTACAGGCAGAGGTAGAGGTAGAGGTACGGGTACAGGTACGGGTAGAGGTACAGGTACAGGTACGGGTAGAGGTAGAGGTACGGGTACAGGTACAGGTAGAGGTACGGGTAGAGGTAGAGGTAGAGGTACAGGTACAGGTAGAGGTACGGGTAGAGGTAGAGGTAGAGGTACGGGTAGAGGTACGGGTAGAGGTGTGTAGCTATGTTGTTCCTGCAGTCTGATGGAGGTGTTGATTAAAATGAGGCTCACAGGGTTAAAAGCTCCAATCAGAGTGACGGGGTCAGAGGTCACTGAAGAGGTTAACTACAATAAACCCAGCGGTCATACGTCAGAGACATTAACATACGTGATGTATGATCACATTATATGACGGCATAACGTCACACTGAGAGTTCAGATCACCGATAATCAATATCAGGACGCCTTCAGCTGGAAACGTTCAGTCAGCTACAGATCACAGCTACTGATGAGGAGGAATAACACACATTACAGCCAGGTTTACACCTAGAGAACTACTGTAGAGGAACTAAAGGTTCCTTCAGCCCACTGGTGTCTGTGTTTCTAGCGCTCTAAAGACCTGAGAAGATGAGGAGAATCAGTCCGCTGACGTATGAACAAGCATCATGACATGAGACGAGAGCTGCTGGTGGTCACAGCAGTAAACTCAGTAAACTGTCCGTCTGGTTACTCTGAAATAAAACACATGTTCCTGCAGTTCTTTAGTTCTTTAGTCCCATTAGAGGATTATTACTTCAGTCTAGAGAAACTACAGTGAACATGTGGAGCCCCAACATTACGGTCACACGTGTTCAAAGGTTAGAAAGTGAAAACAAACATGGAGGACGAGGAGGACACCTGCACAGGTTCACTTCTGACTTTCACCAGTTTCTTTAAGGCGTTACGTAACTCATCTTTCAGAGGTTTTAGCTGCTCACTTCTAAAGCTAGAGTGAAGATCCTGGAATCATCTGAGACTACAGAACCTGATGAATCCATCGGTACCAACCATGGTACTACTACTACTACTACTACTACTACTACTACTACTGCTACTACTACTACTACTACTACTGCTACTGCTGCTGCTACTACTGCTGCTACTACTACTACTACTGCTACTGCTGCTGCTACTACTGCTGCTACTACTACTGCTACTACTACTGCTGCTACTACTGCTACTACTGCTACTACTACTGCTACTACTACTGCTGCTGCTGCTGCTACTACTGCTGCTACTACTACTGCTGCTACTACTACTGCTGCTACTACTACTGCTGCTACTACTACTGCTACTACTACTGCTACTACTGCTACTACTGCTACTACTACTGCTACTACTACTGCTGCTGCTGCTGCTACTACTGCTGCTACTACTACTGCTGCTACTACTACTGCTACTACTACTACTGCTGCTACTACTACTGCTACTACTGCTACTACTGCTACTGCTACTGCTGCTACTACTGCTGCTACTACTACTACTACTGCTACTGCTGCTGCTACTACTGCTGCTACTACTACTGCTACTACTACTGCTGCTACTACTACTGCTACTACTACTGCTGCTGCTGCTGCTACTACTGCTGCTACTACTACTGCTGCTACTACTACTGCTACTACTACTACTGCTGCTACTACTACTGCTACTACTACTGCTACTGCTACTGCTGCTGCTGCTGCTACTACTGCTGCTACTACTACTGCTACTACTACTACTACTACTACTACTACTGCTGCTGCTACTGCTACTACTACTGCTGCTGCTACTGCTACTACTACTGCTACTGCTACTGCTACTACTACTGCTACTGCTACTGCTACTACTACTACTGCTACTGCTGCTACTGCTGCTACTACTACTGCTACTACTACTACTGCTACTGCTGCTACTGCTGCTACTACTACTGGTATCATAGTAAACTAGAGAACCTGATGAATCCATCGGTACCAACCAGATAAAAACTGTGGGATTAATTGCTACTAACCATTTGAATTGATTGACGGCCTTAGTTTGAAGACGTCACTTTGGACTCTGAGAAATTGTTTTATTGGACCAAAAGTCTGAAAGATATTTGATTCACTGATGATCACATTTCATTCCATCACGTTTAACCAGCTGGAACCAGAACAGGTTTAAATGACTCAAACTGATCAATGATCATGATCAACTGATCAACTAATCAACTAATGGACGGATGGTTGCAGCTCTACTGACTGACTGTAATCAGATATTATAACATTACACAGTCTGAGATCTGTTAGCTGGTTCCTGTTCTCCAACATGTCACTTTGAGATGGAAACACACCCAGTGACTGTGTACGTACAATCACACACCGTCTCCATGGTAACGACAACACAACATCAATGCTTCAGCTAGGTTTAGGTGTGTGTGTGTGTGTGTTTAGTTGTGTGTGTGTGTGTGTGTGTGTGTGTGTGTGTGTGTGACTCAGGGACAGAAACAGCCTCAGGTCTCTTTATTCAAACTCTCTGGTGTCATCATCTGATGACTACGGTTTAACCCGGATTCTGCTCTTATTCTGAAAAACACTATATTACTACGGAGCTGTTTATGAATGAATAGTGAACATTAATATTCCTGTTTACATGCAGCCGTTCATACTTTGATTAACGTAAAACGTCCCCAACAACGCCCTTTAAATAACTATCATTCTCTTTTAACCGTTTTAGTTTCCTTTATGGGGTCCAGGGGGTCTTTATGGGAGATAGCAGGTCAACAGTAGATGTCACATACAAGTGGTGAACATCATCTGAAAGCTTTGAGATGCAGCTCAGCATTGAGGGTCCAGTTGTTCTGGTCATTAATCAGAGATAAAGTAGTGAACGTGTATCAGGCTTTAGAACATGATGACAGCAGTATCTGATGGTCATCCTCAGGCTCTATTAGGACTCATCAGTTGTTGGGTTGATACCATTTGTTCCACACATTTAGTGCTAAATTTAACAATTTTTTACCACTGAAGAATTGATAAAAATGATCAATAATCCTCCAGAATACCACATTAAGACACCGAGACCTTGAGGAGCACCATAGAAGAAGACATGCTGGGATTTGAGATCAAAAACTTTTGACATTTGGAGATTTCTGCCTTTTATCGGCGACTGGATGGCGAGCACTTGTGTTGATAACGTAACTTAAACGAACATAAACAGCAGCACATGCACAACAACAGCACTATGTAATGATTCACTGAACCGCTGACACGCTGCCCAGAAAACATCAACACTGAACTGTTCTCCGCCTTTTATTTTGAAAGATCAACGGTCAATAAGGAAGCTCCAACAGTCAGCTGACCAATCCTGTAACTTCATCACTCAGTCAGTCAGTGACAGACTTCTGTGTTTGTAGAGCTGCTGGCCCTCTGGCCCTCTCTGGCCCTCTCTGGCCCTCCGGCCCGCTGGCCCTCTCTGGCCCTCTGGCCCTCTCTGGCCCTCTCTGGCCCTCTCCGGCCCGCTGGCCCTCTCTGGCCCTCTGGCCCTCCGGCCCTCCGGCCCTCTCTGGCCCTCCGGCCCTCTCTGGCCCTCCGGCCCGCTGGCCCTCCGGCCCTCTGCGGTCCAGACAAAAAAAGGCCTTTGTTTGACTCAGATGTCATACACATGGTGGTGGTGGTGTGATCTTTATACTACGACAGATTTCCTAAAGTTTGATTAAACAAATTAAATCTCAATATCCTGAATGGTAACCTCTGTATCATGATACGTATCATATCTCCAGATTCCTGCCGACACTCAGCTCTATAAATAATCAACATGTCTGCAGCAGCGTTTCACCCCCCCCCCCCAAAACTCATCCCGACAACACAACTTCTAATAAAGTTGAACCAGAGAGACGGTTTCTGTCCTCTAGTCCTCTAGTCCTGTGTTTATCTGCTGCTTTTAATCTGGTTTCATTCATCTAGATATTATTAATATTTAGTGTGTCTCTTTCTAAATGATGTTTATGTGTTTTACTGACTGATGAGTCTGTTTCTGCAGCGCTGAAACAAGCAGCAGACGGTGAACACCATTCAATCTGGAG
The DNA here is from genome assembly GCA_916700875.1 of Sebastes aleutianus. NCBI lineage: Eukaryota > Metazoa > Chordata > Actinopteri > Perciformes > Sebastidae > Sebastes > Sebastes aleutianus. The sequence continues at coordinate 240,407 of CAKAKS010000070.1, forward strand.
GAAACTTTATTAACAATCAGTTCACCTGACAAACACCCAACACACACACACACACACACACACACACACACACACACACACACACTTGAGGACTGATGTTTTTAGTGAACACCCTGCAGTCCCCCCCCCCTCAACCAAACCTGACCTCAACACTCACACAGTGTGTAGCACATGTAGCGTGTGTGTGTGTGTGTGTGTGTGTGTTCTTACCATGGTGTGTGTAGTGTGTAGTCAGTAGTAGTATATTCCAGTCTGAGAACATGTTCCTCTCTCTCTCTCTCTCTCTCTCTCTCTCTGGGGTCTGTTAGTGTCTCTCGTCCCGTCACCTCTGATTCTGCTCTGACTCAGTCCAGCCTCTCATGTGTGAAGCCCCGCCCCCCACCAGCTGTCAATCATCCTGCCCCTCCCTCCTCCTCCTCCTCCTCCTCCTTCCTCCTCCTCGTCTTCCTCCTCCTCTCTGTCCCCCCCTACTGGCACTATTTTGTCTCACAGAAGCTCATATTAATCCTCTTGTTGAAACTAATAAACTGATTTTATTATTAATTTATGAATCAATGTTTTTGGTCAATTAAATGTAAAAATTAAAACGAGATAAAAAGATGAGAATATAAATCATGAATCGTCCCAAAGTGTAACAAATAAATCAATTAACAATGTAGATTTTATTATATTTTGGTTTATTGATTACAATTAGTATCCAGCAACCCAGAAATCAAAGAATAAAGACATTTCCCTCACAGATTAGTGGCATTTTATTTTTAATTTATAATGTTTTATACTTCTGCTGAATATAATCCAATCAATCTTATTTCCATAGATGTATTTTGTATATACAGTTCCCTTTGTTAACACCTTTATTTTGAAAAGCAGACGTAGTGCCACTTGTCTACTTCCTGTAACTTCTCCAAGGTGGTCTCTAGCTCTCCCGTCAGCTCCGTTCTCTTTATCCATCCATGGTCAGCTCCATCGGGGCCGTTTCAATGCAGAGAACACAAATGTCAGTATCTGGGTGCTCTACAGTCATAGCATCGGCCCATTTGACCACGGAGACGAGAGCGACGGCCGGCTCCACCGCCACGTTACCGCCATACCATAACGTTACTTCCGTACCATAACGTTACTTCCGTACCATAACGTTACCGCCATACCATAACGTTACCTTCATACCATAACGTTACCTTCATACCATAACGTTACCGCCATACCATAACGTTACCGCCATACCATAACGTTACCGCCATACCATAACGTTACCGCCATACCATAACGTTACCTTCATACCATAACGTTACCGCCATACCATAACGTTACCTTCATACCATAACGTTACCGCCGTACCATAACGTTACCGCCGTACCATAACGTTACCACCATACCATAACGTTACCGCCATACCATAACGTTACCGCCATACCAT
>CAKAKS010000070.1:241923-269423 GCA_916700875.1 Sebastes aleutianus
AGAGAGAGAGAGAGAGAGAGAGAGAGAGAGACAGAGAGAGAGAGTGTGTGTTTGAGATGTCATTGTGACCTTTGACCTGCTGACTGCCGATGCAGAGTGAAACAAACGACTGAACTCTACTCGTCTCTACTGACTCTGATCACAACTCTGCTGGTGTTCCATATCATCTTTATAATACTTCACTTTACATCTCACATCCACCCATCCATCCAGTACTAATACACACTGCAACCACTGCAGTAAAAGTACTAACACACACTGCAACCACTGTAGTAAAAGTACTAATACACACTGCAATCACTGCGGTAAAAGTACAAACACACACTGCAACCACTGCAGTAAAAGTACTAAAACACACTGCAACCACTGCAGTAAAAGTACTAAAACACACTGCAACCACTGTGGTAAAGTACTAAAACACACTGCAATCACTGCGGTAAAAGTACTAAACACACACTGCAACCACTGCAGTAAAAGTACTAATACACACTGCAACCACTGCAGTAAAAGTACTAAACACACACTGCAACCACTGTAGTAAAGTACTAAAACACACTGCAACCACTGTAGTAAAAGTACTAAAACATACTGCAACCACTGTAGTAAAAGTACTAAAACATACTGCAACCACTGCGGTAAAAGTACTAACACACACTGCAACCACTGTAGTAAAAGTACTAACACACACTGCAACCACTGCAGTACAAGTACTAACACACACTGCAACCACTGTAGTAAAGTACTAATACACACTGCAACCACTGCAGTACAAGTACTAACACACACTGCAATCACTGCGGTAAAAGTACAAACACACACTGCAACCACTGCAGTAAAAGTACTAACACACACTGCAACCACTGCAGTAAAAGTACTAAAACACACTGCAACCACTGTAGTAAAAGTACTAAAACATACTGCAACCACTGTGGTAAAAGTACTAAAACACACTGCAACCACTGTAGTAAAAGTACTAAAACATACTGCAACCACTGTGGTAAAAGTACTAACACACACTGCAACCACTGCAGTAAAAGTACTAACACACACTGCAACCACTGCAGTAAAAGTACTAAAACATACTGCAACCACTGTAGTAAAAGTACTAAAACATACTGCAACCACTGTGGTAAAAGTACTAACACACACTGCAACCACTGCAGTAAAAGTACTAACACACACTGCAACCACTGCACAGATGGTGTTAGACTAGATGAAGGTGGTGTTTGACTAGATGAAGGTGGTGTTAACTAGATGAAGGTGGTGTTAGACTAGAGGAAGGTGGTGTTAGACTAGATGAAGGTGGTGTTAAACTAGATGAAGGTGGTGTTAAACTAGATGAAGGTGGTGTTAGACTAGATGAAGGTGGTGTTAACTAGATGAAGGTGGTGTTAGACTAGATGAAGGTGGTGTTAAACTAGATGAAGGTGGTGTTAAACTAGATGAAGGTGGTGTTAGACTAGATGAAGGTGGTGTTAACTAGATGAAGGTGGTGTTAGACTAGATGAAGGTGGTGTTAACTAGATGGTGGTGTTAGACTAGATGAAGGTGGTGTTAAACTAGATGAAGGTGGTGTTAAACTAGATGAAGGTGGTGTTAGACTAGATGAAGGTGGTGTTGACTAGATGAAGGTGGTGATAGACTAGATGAAGGTGGTGTTAACTAGATGAAGGTGGTGTTAAACTAGATGAAGATGGTGTTAACTAGATGAAGGTGGTGTTAGACTAGATGATGATGGTGTTAACTAGATGAAGGTGGTGTTAACTAGATGAAGGTGGTGTTAGACTAGATGAAGGTGGTGTTAACTAGATGAAGGTGGTGTTAAACTAGATGAAGGTGGTGTTAGACTAGATGAAGGTGGTGTTTGACTAGATGACGGTGGTGTTAACTAGATGAAGATGGTGTTAAACTAGATGAAGGTGGTGTTAAACTAGATGAAGGTGGTGTTAGACTACATGAAGGTGGTGTTAGACTAGATGATGTTAGACTAGATGAAGATGGTGTTAACTAGATGAAGGTGGTGTTAGACTAGAGGAAGATGTTGTTAGGGTGGTGTTATCTCACCTATAGTGGAAATGAAGGTGGTGTTTGACTAGATGAAGGTGGTGTTAGGGTGGTGTTAACTGACCTATAGTGGAGATGAAGGTGGTGTTAGACTAGATGAAGGTGGTGTTAGACTAGAGGAAGGTGGTGTTAGGGTGGTGTTAACTGACCTATAGTGGAGATGAAGGTGGTGTTAGGGTGGTGTTAACTGATCTATACTGGAGATGAAGGTGGTGTTAGACTAGATGAAGGTGGTGTTAGACTAGAGGAAGGTGGTGTTAGACTAGATGAAGGTGGTGTTAGACTAGATGAAGGTGGTGTTAGGGTGGTGTTAACTGACCTATAGTGGAGATGAAGGTGGTGTTAGACTAGAGGAAGGTGGTGTTAGACTAGAGGAAGGTGGTGTTAGACTAGATGAAGGTGGTGTTAACTAGATGAAGGTGGTGTTTGACTAGATGAAGGTGGTGTTAGGGTGGTGTTAACTCACCTCTAGTGGAGATGAAGGTGGTGTTAGACTAGATGAAGGTGGTGTTAGACTAGAGGAAGGTGGTGTTAGACTAGATGAAGATGGTGTTAACTAGATGAGGGTGGTGTTAGACTAGATGAAGGTGGTGTTAGACTAGATGAAGGTGGTGTTAGACTAGAGGAAGGTGGTGTTAGGGTGGTGTTAACTGACCTATAGTGGAGATGAAGGTGGTATGAAGGTGGTGTTAGGGTGGTGTTAGGGTGGTGTTAACTGACCTATAGTGGAGATGAAGGTGGTGTTAGGGTGGTGTTAACTGACCTATAGTGGAGATGAAGGTGGTGTTAGGGTGGAGTTATCTCACCTATAGTGGAGATGAAGGTGGTGTTAGGGTGGTATTAACTGACCTATAGTGGAGATGAAGGTGGTGTTAGGGTGGTGTTAGGGTGGAGTTATCTCACCTATAGTGGAGATGAAGGTGGTGTTAGGGTGGTATTAACTGACCTATAGTGGAGATGAAGCTGGTGTTAGACTAGATGAAGGTGGTGTTAACTGACCTATAGTGGAGATGAAGGTGGTGTTAGGGTGGTATTAACTGACCTATAGTGGAGATGAAGGTGGTGTTAACTGACCTATAGTGGAGATGAAGGTGGTGTTAGACTAGATGAAGGTGGTGTTGACTGACCTATAGTGGAGATGAAGGTGGTGTTAACTGACCTATAGTGGAGATGAAGGTGGTGTTAGGGTGGTGTTAACTGACCTATAGTGGAGATGAAGGTGGTGTTAGGGTGGTATTAACTGACCTATAGTGGAGATGAAGGTGGTGTTAACTGACCTATAGTGGAGATGAAGGTGGTGTTAGGGTGGTGTTAGGGTGGTGTTAACTGACCTATAGTGGAGATGAAGGTGGTGTTAACTGACCTATAGTGGAGATGAAGGTGGTGTTAGACTAGATGAAGGTGGTGTTAGGGTGGTGTTGACTGACCTATAGTGGAGATGAAGGTGGTGTTAGGGTGGTGTTAGGGTGGTGTTGACTGACCTATAGTGGAGATGAAGGTGGTGTTAGACTAGATGAAGGTGGTGTTGACTGACCTATAGTGGAGATGAAGGTGGTGTTAGGGTGGTGTTGACTGACCTATAGTGGAGATGAAGGTGGTGTTAGACTAGATGAAGCTGGTGTTAGGGTGGTGTTGACTGACCTATAGTGGAGATGAAGGTGGTGTTAGGGTGGTGTTGACTGACCTATAGTGGAGATGAAGGTGGTGTTAGACTAGATGAAGGTGGTGTTAGGGTGGTGTTGACTGACCTATAGTGGAGATGAAGGTGGTGTTAACTGACCTATAGTGGAGATGAAGGTGGTGTTAGACTAGATGAAGGTGGTGTTAGGGTGGTGTTAACTGACCTATAGTGGAGATGAAGGTGGTGTTAGGGTGGTGTTGACTGACCTATAGTGGAGATGAAGGTGGTGTTAGACTAGATGAAGCTGGTGTTAGGGTGGTGTTGACTGACCTATAGTGGAGATGAAGGTGGTGTTAGGGTGGTGTTATCTCACCTATAGTGGAGATGAAGGTGGTGTTAGGGTGGTGTTGACTGACCTATAGTGGAGATGAAGGTGGTGTTAGGGTGGTGTTATCTCACCTATAGTGGAGATGAAGGTGGTGTTAGGGTGGTGTTATCTCACCTATAGTGGAGATGAAGGTGGTGTTAGACTAGATGAAGCTGGTGTTAGGGTGGTGTTATCTCACCTATAGTGGAGATGAAGGTGGTGTTAGGGTGGTGTTATCTGACCTATAGTGGAGATGAAGCTGGTGTTAGACTAGATGAAGGTGGTGTTAGGGTGGTGTTATCTGACCTATAGTGGAGATGAAGCTGGTGTTAGGGTGGTGTTGACTGACCTATAGTGGAGATGAAGGTGGTGTTAGGGTGGTGTTATCTCACCTATAGTGGAGATGAAGGTGGTGTTAGACTAGATGAAGCTGGTGTTAGGGTGGTGTTGACTGACCTATAGTGGAGATGAAGGTGGTGTTAGGGTGGTGTTATCTCACCTATAGTGGAGATGAAGGTGGTGTTGAAGGCGTCCTCGCTGAACCTGAACAGCAGGCAGGTCTTGCCCACGCCGCTGTCTCCGATCAGCAGCAGCTTGAACAGGTAGTCGTAGGTTTTAGCCATCTCGAACCCTCTGACCTCTTCCTCTCTGTCTCTCTCCTAACTCTGACTCTAACCTGCTACACTGGGTCTGATCTATAACCAGCAACAGGACCAGAGATCCTCTCTAACCCGCTGGTTCTACTGGTTCTGTTCTGGTTCTGTTCTGGTTCTAACAGACACCGACAGGAAGCAGGAAACACTCCCGATCCAAGCTACCGCAAATACACCACTACACACATCCGGTACGGGTTTTTCACAATAAAACACCTTAAAACAAAACTAATATTACCTGCTTTCATTTCCTACAGGATGAAGTACTGCAGTACCAGTAGTACTACTACAGGATGAAGTACTGCAGTACCAGTAGTACTACTACAGGAGGAAGAAGTACTGCAGTACCAGTAGTACTACTACAGGATGAAGTACTGCAGTACCAGTAGTACTACTGCAGGAAGAAGAAGTACTGCAGTACCAGTAGTACTACTACAGGAAGAAGTACTGCGGTACCAGTAGTACTACTACAGGAGGAAGAAGTACTGCAGTACCAGTAGTAATACTACAGGAAGAAGTACTGGATTCTGAAATTCTAAAATAGTAGTATTAATAAATAAATAATAAATAAAATTAATTAAAAAAAATATATATATATATATATAACATAATATAATATTAATTATATAAATAAAATAATAATATTTTATAATAATGTATTGAATATTATAAAAATATAAAATACAATTAAGTTAAATTAATAACAGAAAATAATTAATACTATTTACCAAAAGTAAAAGTACTCATCCACCACTGATTACGTGCTCACATGTGTTTGTGTTTCTCTGTATCGTCGGTACTTATTGAAGACTAATTATTGATCTGCTTCCTCTCAATATAAATTGATCAAGACTGGAGATGAAACTCCATCAATCAATTAGTTGATTAATTGCAGCCCAAATTTTAAAATAATGATATATATATATATATATTTTTAAAGAATTATATATATATATGATTTTTAAAGAATTATATATATATTATAATTTATAAAAAAAATAAACATATATATATATAATTTTTTAAAATTATATATATATATGTTTGTTAAATAATTGTATATATAAATATATAATTTTTAAATAATTATACATATATATTTTTAAATAATTATATATATATGATTTTTTTTAAATTATACATATATATATAAATATAAATATATATATAATTTTTAAATAATTATATATATATGGCTTTTATTTGGAAGGTGACACCGTCATGTGTTTCCGGTCTGTCTCTGACAGCTTGTCACAGGGGGCGTGTCTGTGACGTCATGAATCTTTACTGGTTCTGTAAAAAGTTTTTAAAAGCTCAGAATAAAATATAAAATTAAAACTACTAATATGTGAAAAAAAAGTAAATAAAATAATTCAAACAAAATAATTGAACTGTACTTGTGTACAAATTCAAGGTACTTTTACTTTACTTGAGTATTTCCATCTCAGAGTAAATATTGTACTTTTTACTGCATTACATTTATCTGACAGCTTTAGTTGCTTAACTGCATTTAAGAATTATTCTTATTAATTTCTAATTTATACCACTCTGTTATGTATATTAAAACACTTAATAATTAATAAATAATAAATAATAATATAATTAATAGCTCCCACTTCTCAGCAGTTTGTATTTACGTACTTGTTCTGTGGTTATTTGTTATATATTACACATCTTAATGGTAATATTTCTACATATTTCTTATAGTCTCATTTTCTTATTTTTAATTTTAGTCCCTTTATTTCTTTACATATTTTGTTTGTAGTGCAGCAGTATGTAAATATTTGACACGTTACTCCTTTATTTCTATCTTCTGACATTTATTTATGTTGATAGATAAAGCAGCTGTGAGAACGTGCCGACGACGTCTCGCCTGTTTTCTGTCCACCGGCTCATTTGACTGATTTATGTCATTCATTTTAGTTCCATTGTAAATTCATGAAATATATATAATATATATATATATATATATTATAGATATTTTTTATCCGTTCAAAATGATGATATACAAATCCTTGAAAAATCTCCCTTTAAGGTAAATTTTGAACAGATAAAAAAAGGTATTAATTTAAATATTTTAGTTGATTGACAGCCTTAATAATAATAATGTAATAATAATGTAGTTCATGCATTGAATGTACTAATCTTTAATTTAAATTGAAGACCAATTTTTTTAATTTATATTATATTTTATATATTTATCATGTTTATTTTTATTATTTACATTTTATATACTTTCATTTATTTTATTTTCATTTTAGATATTAGATTTTTTTTCACCATTCAGACACATAAGGATATTAATTTTAAGTTCTACCAAGCTCTGAGCACAGATCTGTCCTCATGTTTTCATAATTCAACACTAACCCTTTTTTACTCTTAGTAGTACTAAAAACATTATTCTAAAACTATTAATCTTTCTTTTATGTACAAATACATGTGTTGACATTAAAGGTTTGTGTGTATAAGATAAGATATTCCTGTATTAGTCCCACAGTGGGGAAATTTGCAATATATAAATAATATATATATAAAATATATATATAATATATAATATATATATATATATATTATGTATATATTTATATTATTTATATAATATATAAACTAAAGAGATGCCTGTCTAGTGTTCCTCTATTTAAAATCTGAATGATGTAATGATCTTTTGTACAGTGCGATGATTTAAATATGAGTGTTTTTTAACCCGTTATTATCCATGATTTCATCTTCCAACGCGACACATGATGGATTTATTTTCATTAAGCGGAAACAGGAGCCTTCAGTGATGGTTTCAAACAGCCCGTTTTAATGAATGAAGCGTTGATGATGTGAATCCACGAGTAGAAACAGAAGAGAAACCAGACTTCTCTTCCATCATGTGTTTATATATTTATATATATCATTGTGAAACTGAAGAGAGCAGCATGAGACAGTAACAGGAAACAATAAATAGGTTACCGTTAAAAAAATAGCAAATATCTGAGAAACTATCCAGAGAACAAAGCAGAGATATTATTATTACGATGATATTCTCAGTAAAAACACTTGGTCATGTGATATTTGTGCGTATGTTAGCTGTGAATGAAAGTTAACTAGTCGGGCAGCTGCTGCAGAAGCCCCGCCCCCCTCCACGCCAATCACCTCGTTACGGGAAAAAAAAATAGATTTTCTTTATGTAAATACAGAAGAATGAAAACCAGAAAGTCCCGGCAACTCCAGAGAGGTCAAACCCGTCAGCGGGGGGCAGAGGCAGGGTGGAGGCGGAGACTCCCACAGCGACGCCGTTGTCACCGCGCCTTCAGTCCATATCCTGGACGCGACGGCAGATATCAGCGGTAAACTCTGAACACTTGGAGTTCCCTCCCAGGTCCTTCGTCAGCACCTGAGACACAAAACACACTTCATCAGACTCGTCTTCATCTTTAGTCCTGCGTCAAACGTCCCCGTTCGTCTTCATCATGTTCAGTCACCTCGTCCTGTTTGTTAGTCAAGTTTCAGTTGACTAAACTAACTGGAGACTAAACTAACTGGAGACTAAACTAACTGGTGACTAAACTAACTGGGGACTAAACTAACTGGAGACTAAACTAACTGGAGACTAAACTAACTGGAGACTAAACTAACTAAACTAACTGGAGACTAAACTAACTGGAGACTAAACTAACTGGTGACTAAACTAACTGGGGACTAAACTAACTGGAGACTAAACTAACTGGAGACTAAACTAACTGGAGACTAAACTAACTAAACTAACTGGAGACTAAACTAACTGGAGACTAAACTAACTGGAGACTAAACTAACTAAACTAACTGGAGACTAAACTAACTGGAGACTAAACTAACTGGAGACTAAACTAACTGGGGACTAAACTAACTGGAGACTAAACTAACTGGAGACTAAACTAACTGGAGACTAAACTAACTGGAGATTAGACCAACTGGAGACTAAACTAACTGGAGACTAAACTAACTGGTGACTAAACTAACTGGAGACTAAACTAACTGGAGACTAAACTAACTGGAGACTAAACCTACTGGAGACCCACTGCTTCACCTGCTTCACCTGCTTCACCTGCTTCACCTGCTTGACCTGCTTGACCTGAGCGGAGTTTGTGCCGGTCTGAACCTTCAGAGCTTCAGTCCTTCACAGTCTCACCTTCTTGTCTCTGATGGTGTCGAAACAGGCCGTCTGGATCTTGTTGCCGTAGTCATGGAGACCCATGTGACGCAGCATCATGACAGCGCTGAGCAGCAGGGCGGTGGGGTTCGCCATGTCCAAGCCGGCGATGTCGGGGGCGGTGCCGTGGACCTGCAGGATCAGATACGAACATCAGCCAAACAACTCATCATCACAACTTTAACTGTCAGCATTCAGAACTTAATGACACTTGAAGGTCGGCTGCGAGGTAACGCTGAATGTTGGCGAGGAAAAATGAGAAATGTGAAATGTGAAATGAAAGAGAAACAAACCGATTCAAATATGGCGACTCCGTTTGCTCCGATGTTCCCGCTGGGAGTCACGCCGAGTCCTCCGATCAGACCGGCACACAGATCACTGGAACACAGAACACCAACGTTCAGTCTCTCCTCAGACGGAGTGAGATGTCAATAAAGGAGGACTGATGTCCACAGACTGACCTGAGAATGTCTCCGTACAGGTTGGGCATGACCAGGACGTCGAACTGGGTCGGATCCTGAACCATCTGAAAGTCCAGAAGCATCAGGACACGTCACCACTGAACTTCAGAGTTCACCGTGAACAGTAGAAGTAACTTTATCACGTCTGAGATCTGACAGTCAAACTGAAATCTGTTAATAACACAACAGAAGGCTGGTCGGGGGACATCGTCTCTAAATGTCCTCTAAACGTTCTGGTTCTCGTGGTCAGAACGGTTCTAACGGGTCGGTCCTCCGTCAGCTGATGAACTCACATTGAGGCACACGGTGTCGAGGTACATCTCAGTGAACTTGATGTCTTTGTAGTTCTCGGCCACCTCACGGCATTTCCTCAGAAACAGACCGTCTGACATCCGCCTGGACGGAGAGACGGACGGAGAGACAGACAGAGGGACAGACAGAGGGACAGACAGAGGGACAGACAGAGGGACAGACAGAGAGACGGACAGAGAGAGAGAGGGACAGAGAGACAGAGAGGGTGAATCTTACAGGCAGGGGGTGCTGTGACAGTAAACAGTGTTATCTGACTGTAACTGCTGTATCTAAACTAAAGAACATCTATCAGTTAAGAGGACTTTCTACCAGAGCAGTCAGTGTTATCTGACCGTCTATCTGTCTGTCTCTCTGACTGTCTCTCTGTCTGTCTCTCTGACTGTCTCTCTGTCTGTCTCTCTGTCTGTCTCTCTGTCTGTCTATCTGTCTGTCTCTCTCTCTGACCGTCTATCTGTCTGTCTCTCTGACCGTCTCTCTGACTGTCTCTCTGACTGTCTCTCTGTCTGTCTATCTGTCTGTCTCTCTGACTGTCTCTCTGTCTGTCTCTCTGTCTGTCTATCTGTCTGTCTATCTGACTGTCTCTCTGTCTGTCTATCTGACTGTCTCTCTGTCTATCTGTCTGTCTGTCTCTCTGTCTCTCTATCTGTCTCTCTATCTGTCTGTCTCTCTGTCTGTCTCTCTGTCTGTCTCTCTGTCTGTCTGCAGCTCTGCTGGTGGACTCACATGATGTTGGCTTTGTGGACGGCGACCACGTTGTTTCTCTGGTTGTTTCTGGCGTATTCGAAGGCGTACTCAGCGATGCGTCTGCTGGCGTCCTCCGTGATCAGTTTGATGCTCTGAACGACGCCGTCCACGATCTGCAAGAAGACAAAGACGAGAGGACAGATTCAGCGAGACATGACATCATCAACAGACCGTCACCTGGACACTGGGGACATGTTGGGTCTAGGATGAGACTCAGTCCTGGACACTGGGGACATGTTGGGTCTAGGATGAGACTCAGTCCTGGACACTTCGGGACATGTTGGGTCTAGGATGAGACTCAGTCCTGGACACTGGGGACGTGTCGGGTCTAGGATGAGACTCAGTTCTGGACACTGGGGACATGTTTGGTCTGGGATGAGACTCAGTCCTGGACACTGGAGACATGTTTGGTCTGGGATGAGACTCAGTCCTGGACACTGGGGACATGTTGGGTCTAGGATGAGACTCAGTCCTGGACACTGGGGACATGTTGGGTCTAGGATGAGACTCAGTCCTGGACACTGGGGACATGTTGGGTCTAGGATGAGACTCAGTCCTGGACACTGGGGACATCTGAGTGAGCTGAAGAGCAACAGGAAGTGGTCATTCCAGAAAAAGGAGGGAAAAGACAACAGGAAGTGAAACGGACTCCATGAAGTTCATCAGGGACCATTTACAGGAAGTGACATCACACATACACTGGGACGTCCACTGCCAGCTGACAGATCCGTCTGACGCTTCGGTCCAGATTTAGTTTACCAAACGGGTCAATCAGAGTCTTGCTAGGCTAACGGTTTCTACCCGCTTCCAGTCTTTGTGCTAAGCTAGGCTAACGGTTTCTACCCGCTTCCAGTCTTTGTGCTAAGCTAGGCTAACGGTTTCTACCCGCTTCCAGTCTTTGTGCTAAGCTAGGCTAACGGTTTCTACCCGCTTCCAGTCTTTGTGCTAAGCTAGGCTAACGGTTTCTACCCGCTTCCAGTCTTTGTGCTAAGCTAGGCTAACGGTTTCTACCCGCTTCCAGTCTTTGTGCTAAGCTAGGCTAACGGTTTCTACCCGCTTCCAGTCTTCGTGCTAAGCTAGGCTAACGGTTTCTACCCGCTTCCAGTCTTTGTGCTAAGCTAGGCTAACGGTTTCTACCAGCTTCCAGTCTTTGTGCTAAGCTAGGCTAACGGTTTCTACCAGCTTCCAGTCTTTGTGCTAAGCTAGGCTAACGGTTTCTACCAGCTTCCAGTCTTTGTGCTAAGCTAGGCTAACGGTTTCTACCCGCTTCCATCTTTGTGCTAAGCTAGGCTAACAGTTTCTACCCGCTTCCATCTTTGTGCTAAGCTAGGCTAACGGTTTCTACCCGCTTCCAGTCTTTGTGCTAAGCTAAGCTAACGGTTTCCTGTCCTGACAACAGGAAGTAGCAAAAGGTTTGAATGGTTCTTCAACAGGACTCTGATTCAGATCTGAGCTGACAGTGTGAACACAGACCGGGTCCCGGTCCACATGAGGACATGAGGACAGTACTGGGTTCCTCCCTCTTACCCTGGAGACGAGCAGAGCGTCCCGTCGGCAGCAGCTAGCTGACCTACAGGGACACAGTGAGGAGGTTCACCATCATCACTCGACGTTCGGTCCTGACTGGACCCGGATCAGAACCGTTAACAGGACTCAGAAAGTGACTCCAGAACAGCTGTTGGATGAAGGTGGTCAGGCCAATACTATATATACCTATTTGACCGGGCGGTAACGGTTTGTGCCGAGCCAGAGTCCGGGGGTTTCTGTACGAGGGTCTCGGTCCGGTGCACGCAGCCACATGCAGAATCCACCGGATGTAGTCTGATGCACGTAATGTGGAACCAAAGTCCAGAAGCACGAGTTCCGCCTGGAACCCTTTATCCATATTACTATATTACATATTCATCCTTTAACATTAGTTCACCTTTCTATAGAAATGGAAATCATTTCACGTCTCAGATGTTTTGGATGAATTTAGTCCATAAACCTGTTTCCTGTTACCATCAGGAGGACCGAGGACCGATCAACTCGTCCTGACCGGCCGTCGAACAGTCGGATGAATGTCTGACACAGCTGAAGCCACGGGCCGGTTCCTCAACGTCAGCGCCTTGTCTCTCCTATTCTTTTAACGTAATCAGAGCGTAGCGATCAGGATAACAACGTACAATAGATGTAGGAAAACACGCTGACCTCCAGTTCTCGTCTTCCTCGCCACAGCGAGTCCATCTAACGTTACGCCGGTGCCTCTCGTTCTTTAGAGGTTTCAGCAGACAGGACGGCTCAGATGATGAAGCCACGTTTCTGTCTTGTTAGCATCGTGACCCGTACAGACCTCTGCTAGCTAACTAACTCTACCTGCCTCGGAGCTTTCAAACCAATCTTTATTGACAACTGTCAGCAGCCAACGATCGGACCGTTCAGCGTGATCACTCAGGTCGTGGCCAATGCTCGGATCGTACAGCGTGATCACTCAGGTCGTGGCCAACGATCGGATCGTACAGCATGGTCACTCAGGTCCTGGACAACGATCGGATCGTACAGCGTGGTCATTCAGGTCATGGACAACGATCGGATCGTACAGCGTGGTCATTCAGGTCGTGGCAAACGATCGGATCGTACAGCGTGGTCATTCAGGTCGTGGCAAACGATCGGACAGTACAGCGTGATCACTCAGGTCGTGGCCAACGATCGGATAATACAGCGTGATCACTCAGGTCGTGGCCAACGATCGGACTGTACAGCGGGATCACTCAGGTCGTGGCCAATGCTCGGATCGTACAGCGTGATCACTCAGGTCGTGGCCAACGATCGGATCGTACAGCGTGATCACTCAGGTCGTGGCCAACGATCGGATCGTACAGCGTGATCACTCAGGTCGTGGCCAACGATCGGATCGTACAGCGTGATCACTCAGGTCGTGGCCAACGATCGGATCGTACAGCGTGATCACTCAGGTCGTGGCCAATGCTCGGATCGTACAGCGTGATCACTCAGGTCGTGGCCAATGCTCGGATCGTACAGCGTGATCACTCAGGTCGTGGCCAACGATCGGACCGTACAGCGGGATCACTCAGGTCGTGGCCAACAATCGGACCGTACAGCGCGATCACTCAGGTCGTGGCCAACGATCGGGTCGTACAGCGCGATCACTCAGGTCGTGGCCAACGATCGGGTCGTACAGCGCGATCACTGAGGTCGTGGCTAACGATCGGGTCGTACAGCGCGATCACTCAGGTCGTGGCCAACGATCGGACCGTACAGCGGGATCACTCAGGTCGTGGCCAACGATCGGACTGTACAGCGGGATCACTCAGGTCGTGGCCAACAATCGGACCGTACAGCGCGATCACTCAGGTCGTGGCCAACGATCGGGTCGTACAGCGCGATCACTCAGGTCGTGGCCAACGATCGGGTCGTACAGCGCGATCACTGAGGTCGTGGCTAACGATCGGGTCGTACAGCGCGATCACTCAGGTCGTGGCCAACGATCGGGTCGTACAGCGCGATCACTCAGGTCGTGGCCAACGATCGGATCGTACAGCGCGATCACTCAGGTCGTGGCCAACGATCGGGTCGTACAGCGCGATCACTCAGGTCGTGGCCGACGATCGGACCGTACAGCGCGATCACTCAGGTCGTGGCCGACGATCGGACCGTACAGCGCGATCACTCAGGTCGTGGCCGACGATCGGACCGTACAGCGTGATCACTCAGGTCGTGGCCGACGATCGGACCGTACAGCGTGATCACTCAGATCGTGGCCAACGATCGGATCGTACAGCGTGGTCACTCAGGTCGTGAGCTTTGGCTCTTCATCGCCAGCGTTCTACTCGTACAGTCGGAGCAGGAAGTACACTACAACATCTCTAAAATCGTACAGCGTACGCTCAGCTTTACCTGCCTCACGTTAGTGTTTTGTTCTTGTTCTATTTTTATTTTGTCTAATTTTTATCGTAAAAAACAAACGTTGTATATTTATATGAATGTTTAATATTGTTCATCGTAGTTTAGATTAATTAAGTTCAACTCAAACTGTATTTGTTCAGTAAAATAAGGGCTGTGTTGTTTTTATGTGGAACCACGTACAGAACGGCAAACTCACCTGGTGTTCGATGCCGCTGTACTCGCCCTCCGTGTTCTCCCGGATGGTGACCAGGTTGACGTCGGTGTACGGCGTCTTGTAGCCCTCGATGGAGACGCAGGGTCGCACGTTGGCGTAGAGGTCAAAGGTCTTCCTCAGCAGCAGGTTCATGGAGGGGTGACCTGCAGCGATGGGCGTCTTCAGGGGTCCTGGAGGACGAGGACGCATTCAGGTTAAACTAAAGTTTGGAACCAGATGTTCTACTGATGTTCTTCTTCTGTCCTGACCTCGACACTGAAACACTGAAACACTGAAGCTGTCCCTGTTTAAATCTGAACACATGTTAATGCTCAGCTTCAGTTTCTTTCACCAACGACTGGCTGAGTTCTTCTGTTCAACTTTCAGTTCTCAGTCTGGTGGAACCATCAGAGTTCTGTTCTTCATCTACTAAACTAAAGAACATCTATCACTGAAGAGGACGTTCTACTAGCTGAAAGCATCAAAGACCATTCAGACACGTGAAAATTATCCAAAAATTATTATTAGTAAAATATGTGAAAACAAATATTGAAAAGTATCCCAAAAATGTCTGAAAATTTTAGTAAAATATGCAAAAACATAAACAAAATAACATCTATTAGTAAAGAGGACTTTCTACAAACTAAAAGCATGAAATACATTCATAAATATGTGGAAAATATCTGAAAAATATGCAAAAAATACCTGAAAAATATTCAAAAAGTATACAAAAATTATTAGTAAAATATGTGAAAAAATAGAAAGAAAATATCTGAAATATGTCTGAAAAATATCCAAAACATACAAGTAAAATATGTGAAAACTAAACTAAATAACATCTACTAGTAAAGAGGACTTTCTACAAACTAAAAACATGAAAATACGTTCATAAATATGTGAAAAATATTAGTGTAAATTATCCACAAAATGTACAAAAAGTAATAGTAAAATCATCAAAACATCATCAGCTCTGTGGCTGCAGATTACCGACCGTTAATCTGAACATGAACGCACCTTTGAGTCCGATCTTGCTCCGGTCCATCGACTCTTTAGCATCAGGAGGGATCATCCATCTGCCTCCAGGTCCTTTAATCGCCGTCACGTTCCTCTCCTCCCAGCTGATCGGAGCCTGCAGGTAGAGAATGAACACGTTTAAAACACAGCTGCTCGTTAGAGAAACATCTGGTTTAAACATCTGTTGATCGTCTAACCAACCTTAGCCGCCTCAAAGATCTTCATGACAGCCGTCGAGATCTCTGGTCCGATCCCGTCGCCAGGAATCATAGTGACTTTCTGCATCTGGAGAGACGGAGACAGAGACACAGCAGCTTCAGCTTCAGCTTCACTCACCTGTACTGGAGTTACTATGGTTACTGGAGTTACTGTGGTTACTAGAGTTACTGTAGTTACTATGGTTACTGTAGTTACTGTAGGGGTGCATACAGGTGCTCAGACACACCTGTGAACAGACTGAACGCTGCTCCAGAGATGGAACCACTTTAACAACTTCCTACATTAAACATCACAATCAGAGAACTTCAACGTCTCCTGTAGCATCCTGGTCCAGGTGAGATTAAAGCCCGATTACCTCAACAACTACAACATCATCATCATCATAATAATAATAATAATAATAATAATAATAATAATAACAATAATAATAATAATAATGACTCACATGCTAAATGTTTTCTGGTAAATTGATATTAATCGTTAATGTATTCATTCCGATTACTTTGCTTTTTTTAAAATCACTATTATTGTCAACAAAGCTCTTCACTTCCTGTAGTTTTTTCACAATAAAAGCCTTCCAGGAGAAGGAGGAGATTATGTCCTTTGAACCACGCAAAGCTTTAATGTGAAATATCTGCAGGACGTGTTGAGTTTCATTAATATCAATAAAAAAGAAATAATCAAAGAGTGAAAACAATATTAATATTTTTATATTTATTAACTTTATTGAGTATGATTTGACTGTTGTATGG
Source organism: Sebastes aleutianus (assembly GCA_916700875.1). Lineage (NCBI taxonomy): Eukaryota > Metazoa > Chordata > Actinopteri > Perciformes > Sebastidae > Sebastes > Sebastes aleutianus. The sequence continues at coordinate 258,407 of CAKAKS010000070.1, forward strand.
AGGACCTGCCAAAATAAAAAAATAAATCACTCAATAAATAAATAAATGTGTCATTAAATGCAGCAAAAATAATATTAACAAAAATAATATTAACAAGGCAAAAGCTCACATCCCCCCATATTGATATTTTTGTTTGAATTTGTTTATTTATTTATCTTTGAATTAATTCCCTTATTCGTTAACTCTTATGTATAGGTTTCCCTTTTATTTATTTATATATTTATTTATATAATTTTTTTTATTTGTAAATTTATTTTTGCATTTATTTTTTAATTATTATTTTATTTTTGCATTTATGTATTTATTTATGCATGACTTTCCCCTTTGCATTTCACCCCTTATTTATTTCCCCAAACTTATATATTTATATTCTATTATTTAAAAAAATAAATAAAAAAATAAATAAATGGGAAAAAAACAAAATGGGAGTAAATAAATAAGGGAATTAATACAAAGATGAATAAATAAAGAAGCAAATTAAAACAGAAATATCAATTTAAGTCACATTTTATCAATTAATTAATGGCTACATTTATTTTTAATATTATTTTTGCTGATTATTTTCTGGTATCACTGATCGATCATTCAGACGTCACGGAGGAAAAATCAAAGGAATATTTTGGCATTTATGTTTGAAAAATGAAAAAAAAAAAAAAAAAAAAGCGATTATCAGAATTGTTGCCTATTAATTAATAATTACAGCTGCGACTACCAGTTATCTTTTCCTCATCATCTCTATTGATTCTTTGTAATTTATTGGTTAATATTTTAAATTTAAAATGTGATAATCACATATTCCCAACTGATTGCTGCCTTCCACTGTCTGAAATATATTCATTATTTATTTTTTTAAATATTTTTGAGAGTTACAAGTTCTTTTAACATGGTCATGGAGCATATATATATATATATATATATATATATATACTGTATATTTGTATTGTGGGGGTATCGTTCCTATGCAGAGGGTAGTTTAGTTTATTTATTGACTACACTGAGGGCGTTTTATATTTTAATAATTTATTTATTAATTGTGTTGAGTTGAATGTGTTACTTATTTTGTACTGTAATTACCTTGTGCCTTTTTTCTACCTGTTTTCTTTTCTTAAAGCTGACTCGGTGTAAACTGATCAGAATTCACATGTACTTATATATATAGATGCAAATGGCAAATAAAACTCTTGAATCTTGATTCTTCAGTTTCACCAACAGAAACACAAAACATGTTAATGATCACTTCCTGTAGATTATAAACTAATGTTACCGGCCAGTGTGTGTGTGTGTGTGTGTGTGTGTGTGTGTGTGTGTGTGTGTGTGTGTGTGTGTGTGTGTGTGTGTGTGTGTGCGACCTACTCACCCCTCTGCTGGAGCTGGAGAAGGAGGCTGTAGAGAGAGCGGTTCTGGTTCTCCTGGCGGAGCCCGCCACCATCTGGGCCAGCTGGAGAGGTCAAAAAGAAGGTCACATGAAGGTTAAACACTCCGACAGGAAACAACTCTTCATCCTCTTTAACCTGCAGACATTAACCGGACCATAACCATAACTATAACCTGCAGACATTAACCGGACCATAACCATAACTATAACCTGCAGACATTAACCTGACCATAACCATAACTATAACCTGCAGACATTAACCGGACCATAACCATAACTATAACCTGCAGACATTAACCTGACCATAACCATAACTATAACCTGCAGACATTAACCGGACCATAACCATAACTATAACCTGCAGACATTAACCGGACCATAACCATAACTATAACCTGCAGACATTAACCGGACCATAACCATAACTATAACCTGCAGACATTAACCTGACCATAACCATAACCATAACCTGCAGACATTAACCTGACCATAACCATAACTATAACCTGCAGACATTAACCTGACCATAACCATAACTATAACCTGCAGACATTAACCGGACCATAACCATAACTATAACCTGCAGACATTAACCTGACCATAACCATAACCATAACCTGCAGACATTCACTCAGTTTCCTGACATGATTCAGCCACTAAACCTGATCTGAGTTCAGGTGCAGCCGACAGCACTGATCAGAGAACTCAAACGTTAGAAACCTGTTTCCCCTGAATTCATTTAGAAGAAGTTGTAGTTTTAAACAGAAGTGTTCTGGACTGAACCTGTTGGGTTTCTCCTAACAGAAGTGTTCTGGACTGAGCCTGTTGGGTTTCTCCTAACAGAAGTGTTCTGGACTGAGCCTGTTGGGTTTCTCCTAACAGAAGTGTTCTGGACTGAGCCTGTTGGGTTTCTCCTAACAGAAGTGTTCTGGACTGAGCCTGTTGGGTTTCTCCTAACAGAAGTGTTCTGGACTGAGCCTGTTGGGTTTCTCCTAACAGAAGTGTTCTGGACTGAGCCTGTTGGGTTTCTCCTAACAGAAGTGTTCTGGACTGAGCCTGTTGGGTTTCTCCTAACAGAAGTGTTCTGGACTGAGCCTGTTGGGTTTCTCCTAACAGAAGTGTTCTGGACTGAACCTGTTGGGTTTCTCCTAACAGAAGTGTTCTGGACTGAGCCTGTTGGGTTTCTCCTAACAGAAGTGTTCTGGACTGAGCCTGTTGGGTTTCTCCTAACAGAAGTGTTCTGGACTGAACCTGTTGGGTTTCTCCTAACAGAAGTGTTCTGGACTGAGCCTGTTGGGTTTCTCTGGTGTGTTTTCAGCATTTCTAACAGAATCAGTTCATCTTTATTATTAATACTCAGTGATTGAATGTGAGCTGAATGAACCAGCAGGACCTCCTGTTGTCTCAGGTATTCACTGCTTTTATATTATGGGATGGATTCAGAGAGAACACCAACTGCTACATTACAAACAGTCTGGTCTCTAGATCAGGGCTGACCCTGCTAGCTAACAGCTAACAGCTAACAGCAGCTGACTGTCACCCGGCTGAAGGACACACACACACCATGCTAACATGCTAACATGCTAACATGCTAACATGCTAACAGCTAACAGCAGCTGACTGTCACCCGGCTGAAGGACACACACACACCATGCTAACATGCTAACATGCTAACATGCTAACATGCTAACAGCTAACAGCTAACAGCAGCTGACTGTCACCCGGCTGAAGGACACACACACACACACCATGCTAACATGCTAACATGCTAACATGCTAACAGCTAACGGCTAACAGCAGCTGACTGTCACCCGGCTGAAGGACACACACACACCATGCTAACATGCTAACATGCTAACAGGCTAACATGCTAACAGCTAACAGCAGCTGACTGTCACCCGGCTGAAGGACACACACACACCATGCTAACATGCTAACATGCTAACATGCTAACAGGCTAATATGCTAACATGCTAAAGTGCTAGCATGCTAACATGCTAAAGTGCTAAAATGCTAACATGCTAAAGTGCTAACATGCTAAAGTGCTAACATGCTAACTTGCTAAAGTGCTAACATGCTAACATGCTAAAGTGCTAACATGCTAAAGTGCTAACATGCTAACTTGCTAAAGTGCTAACATGCTAACATGCTAAAATGCTAACATGCTAAAGTGCTAACATGCTAAAGTGCTAACATGCTAACTTGCTAAAGTGCTAAAATGCTAACATGCTAAAGTGCTAACATGCTAACTTGCTAAAGTGCTAACATGCTAACATGCTAACATGCTAACATGCTAAAGGAGTGTATTAAAGGAGGCTGTCATTCTCCGGATCACCGCAGGCTGACAGCAGATCCGCTCACACACACAACACCACTACACTCTGTAATTGATCATCCCTCATCTCTGTGATCAGTTAATTGATCAGTTGATCAGTTGATCAGGTTATTACCATTGACCTCCACGCGCTGCCCGCCATCCTGATGATCACAGATCCTCTAACAGCCGCTGAGAGCAGGAGGTCTCACTCTGATCTGCTGCTGCTTCTTCTTCTTTTGGTAAACCAGCTTAGAGGAGCATCACCGCCACCTGCTGGACTACTGGAGTGTGGAGCAGGAGGTTGTGCAGAAACAAAATAATAAAATAAAATAAATAAATAAAATAAATAAAATAAATAAAATAAATAAAATAAATAAAATAAATAAAATAAATAAAATAAATAAAATAAATAAAATAAATAAAATAAATAAAATAATAATGATGAAAACTCTTCTAGTCTGGCTAGAAGAGTAGATTAGAAAAACTGACTTTCATAGTAGAGGTAAAGTTGAGGATTTTTATATGATGTGGAAACCTTTCATACATTTTCTGAACAGCCTGACTGTAGATCCTTGTGATCGGATAAGGATCGGTGATTACACCGTCACTCCAAGGTAGATTGTAATTTGTATTATTGCTGGAGCAGGATGAGTGTGAATAGGGAGATAGAACAGGATGATGACTGAATTGTATACTGATTTTTTTAATTCATTATAAGTGTTTTTGTATGTGTATGTACTGCGTGTGCATATATGTATGTATATGTGTATACAGTATATATATATGTATATATAAATAGATTTTATTTTATTTTATTGTTTTTTATTTTATTTGTTTTACTTGTGTATATTCTTTTTACTTATTTATCTATTTTTTATATATATAATTTTTTTTCCTGTATCTATACTGGCTTATTTATATTAATATTATGTTTGTTAAGTTTCTTTGTACTGAGAATGTTACTACCGGGGACGTTTGTGAATGTTTGTTCTAATGTTTCAAATGAACAAAAAAATAAAAAATAAATAAAAATAATGATGAAAACTCTAGATTCGTTTAACTAAATCAGTTTCTCTTAAAACTGAATAATTTTACAGTAAATGTTATCTGCTGTATTCCCCATATTATATTATATGTATATATTCGTTCTTCTCTTTGTGCCTCTGAAGGTCAAATAAAGTATAAAATATAATAAAACAATCTAATCTTTCTGAATCTTTACAGTTTATATGTCTTTAGCCTGTCACAGTGTTTCTGTTAACATGTTTGTATGATTATAGATCTGGTCACGTGAGGGTTAAATAATAATTACATTAACTGGCAGACTGGTGTGTTCAGGTGCTTCTGTATTATTCAGCTCTCAGTCGGATTAATCAGAGTTTTCAGGTAAATCTCACAGTTTAAATATAAATATGAGCTGATGTTGAACTACAGAATGTTTTGTTCTTTATTTTTATGTTTTAGTGATTCGTTATATTTTAACACAGATGGACTTCCAGGACACTCTTTCATATAAAACCATCTGCAACTCAACTCAATGGAAGCTGGGTTTTCCGAGCCACCCATGAAGGCAGCACGCTGGTACCCGCATCATCATCATCATCACCTCATCCTCCTCTTCCTCTGCAGCTGAAACGGAGGCTGAGACCTGGACCTGGACCCGGAGTGTGTGGATGTGGACCAGCTGCTGGACCGGACCATGATGATGATGAATAAGATGATGAAGATGATGATGATGCTGATGATGATGAAGATGATGATGATGAAGATGTGGTTCTGAATGGATGTGAGCGGACCAGAGAGCCTCCAGTGTGATGCAGCTGTGTGATGGGAGAGGCAGCCGAGCAGGATGGGCAACAAGCAGACAACCTTCACCGACGAGCAGCTGGAGGCGTTTCAGGTCCAACATCTGTTCATTCATAATAATAATAATAATAATAATAATAATAATATATAGTGTATATATAATAATAATATAACAACATTCAGAGATCCATCATCTTAATTAAGGTGAAGAGGAGGTAGAATAGAGCAGGCCTCTGATTGGCTGAGCCCTCTGCATCCTGCTGTACGTGATGATGATGATGATGATGCTGATGATGAAGATGATGATGCTGATGATGAAGATGCTGTGAAAGCAGATCCTCTCTGAGCTCCAGCAGCAGCATCTCTGTGACTGTGTGACTGTGTTTGTTTACAGGACTGCACCTTCTTCACCAGGAAAGAGATCCTGCGGTGAGTTTACCGGAAAAACACCTTCATCACCATGATGGAGCCGGGAGGGGGGGGGGGGGGGGGGGGGTATGAATCTATATATCTCTAATAGAATAAGCAGCTGTGTAGGTTCCGCTGCCTGCAGGCCGGAGAGGAACGTTCCACACTTTAGATGCTTTAAAGAGAAACTCTGAAAATCTGCTTGATTCTTATTCTTCAATTAAAATAGAAAAAGAAGCATTTATGTCAAAATAACCAATAATCAAATAAAGAAGAAGCCGGCGGTATTAAACCGTCAGAACTCACGGAGCCCCGCCCGCTTCACAAACCTGTCATGTGATGATTATTATGAATATGATTCATCCTGAGGGGAACATGAACGATGAACCACATCTCGTCTCCGTCCGTCCCACAGTAGTTGAGACGTTTCAGAGCTTCCTGTCACATGACCAACCCCCCACTCCCCCCCCCCCGATAACCCCCCCGCTGTGTTGCAGGTTACACGGCAGATATCGTGAGCTGGCGCCTCATTTAGTGCCGCTGGATTACACCAACAGCCCCGACATCAAGGTTCCTCAGAGCCTCATCGTCACCATGCCGGAGCTGAAGGTAGAACGCCGATTACCAGCAGTCCTCATCACCTCATCACATCCAACCTGGAAACATGAATGAATGAATGAGTTAGCAGTTTCTTTGGTGTGTATATTTTATATTATCACGAGGTAAGTGTGATTGTTGTGATTTGTTGTGTCCTGACAGGAGAACCCGTTCAGAGACAGAATCGTGGAGACGTTCTCCGAGGACGGACGGGGGAACCTCAGCTTCAACGACTTCGTCGACCTGTTTTCTGCACTCTGTGAAACTTCACCCAGAGAGCTCAAGACCATCTACGCCTTCAAGATCTACGGTAAGATGCTGGACCAGACGGTGGTCCAGATGGTGGTCCAGATGGTGGACCAGATGCTGGTCTAGATGGTGGTCCAGATGGTGGTCTAGATGTTAGTCCACATGTTGGTCCAGATGTTGGTCCATATTATGGTCCAGATGGTGGTCCACATGGTGGTCTAGATGGTGGTCTAGATGTTGGTCCAGATGGTGATCTAGATGTTGGTCCACATGGTGGTCCAAATGGTGGTCCTCAGGTCAGGACTCACTCGTGGTTCTGTGGGGTAACATGGGAAGAGTGTTGAAAAGGAAATCTTCTCAGCGTTTGAAAAGTAGTTCAAGGTCCTGGATCAGGGCTAGAAAGGTCCGGGTCCTGGCTCTGGGTTAGCTGGATCAGGGTCTTGGATCAGGGTTAGCTGGATCAGGGTCCTGGATTAGGGTTAACTTGGTCAGGGTCCTGGATCAGGGTTAACTTGGTCAGGGTCCTGGGTCAGTGTCCTGGATCAGGATTAGCTGGATCAGAGTCCTGGATCAGGGCTAGCTGGATCAGAACTTTATGGGTTGTTGTAGTATAACATAAACATTCTAATCTTCATTAATGGAGGATGCGGGGCAGAGCTGGTGTACTGGTCTGGATCAGACTGTAGGTGTACCTAATAAAGTGGACACTGAGTGCGTTAGGATGCTAATATTATCAGCACTGATGTGATCTGTCTGTCAGACGTTCCTCAGCAGGTTCCTCTCTAACGTTCTGGTTCTGGTTCTGGTTCTGGTCCAGACTTTAACAGGGACAGCTTCATCTGTAAGGAGGACCTGAGGAAGACCCTGAACAAGCTGACCAAAGGAGAGCTGACCCCCGAGGAGGTCACGCTGGTCTGCGACAAATCCATCGAGGAGGCCGACCTCGACGGCGACAGCAAGCTCTCCTTCTCCGACTTCGAGAACATGGTCTCCAAGGCGCCCGACTTCCTGAGGTACCGCAGCCGCTTCCGAGTACTAATAACACAGTTACTTCCGAGTACTAATACCACGGTTACTTCCGAGTACTAATACTACGGTTACTTCCGAGTACTAATAACACAGTTACTTCCGAGTACTAATACTACGGTTACTTCCGAGTACTAATACCACGGTTACTTCCGAGTACTAATACCACGGTTACTTCCGAGTACTAATAACACAGTTACTTCCGAGTACTAATACCACGGTTACTTCCGAGTACTAATACCACGGTTACTTCCGAGTACTAATACCACGGTTAGTAAACGTGTCTTCAACAGGTAAAACATGTTTTTATGTTTCTGTCTTCAGTAACTTCCACGTACGAATATGAGATCCTGCAGAGGACAGACGTCTCACTCCGACTCCGCTTCCCGATCCTGCCGGTCTTCACCCTCCCACCCGGACCTCAGACCCACCTCGACTCAGTGCCTGTCCTTTCTACCGCCGGCGGAGGAGAGTCTTCTTCTTCTTCTTCTTCTTCTTCTCCAGCAGAACCTGAGACCCGACCCGAGTCTGGTCTGGACTCACCGAAGCGAAGCACAGGCGTTTTCTGCCAACTTAGCATCTCAAAGACAAAGAGTTGTTACTGCATGAACTCTTCCTCTGTAGCGAGTTATAAACAGACGAGGAGCGACAAACCAAGACGGGGCTAATTTTATACCAAGAGAGCGTCTCTGCAGCAGCTGTGATGTCTCCGCCGGACACTTTTGGAGACGCTGCAGAGGACACAGGGCTTTTCTGACTTCAGTGCTTTGCAGGAAGGCCTCATCCAACCGACTGGGATCTTTAAAAACAAAGCACAGTTTAAAGGGCAAAACAGTGAAGAGCTATGCAATCTTTCTCCATGACGTGCATGTTGTAAATTGCTTCTAGCTGTGGTTGGTTTGTTCTCCTGGTATCGTGACACGTTCTGGTGCATAATGACAATCATAGTAAACTGTAGTTCAGTTGATGGAAGGGCTCTCTGTCATCTCACCTGATCTAACCTCTCTCCTGCCGATAGAACAGCTTTCAGTCGTTTTTCTGGCTAGAATCAAAATAAAAGATTCTCCTGTTGCTGCTCGATGCCTCGTGAAGCTTCTTCTCAGAGATCCAGGTTTCAGGTCTGTCCGGTAACGTTACACCAAAACATGAGTTCATCTCACCAAAACAACACAAACACTGATCTCAAAGCTTTCCTTAATGTGTCTCTGTCATCAGCAGGATGTTCCGACCAAATTCCATGAATATAGGATCAACTTTGTCCAAACTATGGCCTTCCACTAGGGACGCACCGATACCAATACCAGTATCCGATACTGTGCTCATGTACTCGTACTCGCAAAATGGCTCCGATACGACTTTACGGCACCGAGACGTTAACCTCTCGTCACCATCTTTCGGGTCCTCGCGCTCCACCCCCCCGACGGTGCGGGCGAGACGGGCCGGTTGTGCGCCCGACTCCGCGGGGCCGGGATCCCACCTCAGACGGCAAGCGCCTGTGACCCGTTCTCAAGAGTTCTCCCATCTCGTCAAATACCAATGTTTGGTCATGATTCCGACGCACCCTTTAGTGTCTGTATGAGACACACCGGGCTTTCAACTAACTCCACTGTAAACCCCTCATCCTCATACAACGGTTCTTATGATATCGGTTATTGATTCATTCATTTTTGCATTTACATCATACAGTCCTTTCAAAATAAACTTCTATCTTCACAGGAAACTACTTAGTTAGGTTTAAGAAAAGATCGACTTGGCTAGGTTGTAGGAAAAGAAGGTGGTTTGGGTTCAAATAACACCGGAAGTGGCGTGAACCGGAAGGTATAGGGAGTGACGCCGTGTAGACTGTCACCAGGAGACCACTAATGGTGCCCCGTGTGAGGCCAGAAGTCAACGTTGATTTATTTGTAACTTCTGTACTTCAGTTACAGAACTTCTGGAATAATTTTAACCCGAACCAACATTTTTAACTAAACCTAACTAGGGAGTTTTATTTTGAAAGGACTGGAGCGGAAACACGTGTCACGTGTTGCTGGACATTAGTAGGAAAACGCACGAAAAAGACGTTGTTGAAAGTCGTACTGAGCGTCACGAAGAAGAAGGGAAATTCGGGGTTTCATGTTTCAGGGTTCAGGGTTCAGGTTTCAGGTTTTAAGTTTCAGGGTTTGGCTCTCAGGCTGCTGTTCAGAGGTGGTTCAGTTCAGGTGCAAACTCGGCGCTGCAGCACTGAACCAGCAGCGGTACATTCATCCTGATTATTCTGAGCAGCCAACTGTGGTGACGACATTGTGTTCCTGCTGCCTCAGCACATCGGCCTTCATCTGCCGGATCACAGCCTAGTGAGTTCACCGGAGGGAGGGAGGTATCAACCACTACTGATCAGCACATCAATCAATACTTCAGTATTCTCTATCTGAGAACGACGTCTACAGGTAGAGAACACTACAGACGGTTGTGGTTCCACCATAGAACCCACCGTACTCCATACAGTCATCATATCAATCTGATGGTTTGTGAATGTAAATCAGCTTTTTATTGTCACACATTGCTTTTGTTCACAGAACAGCATCTCGGTATTTAACCCGTCCTGGTATCAGGAGCAGTTCGGGGCTCCGGTGTTTTGCTCAAGGGCATCTCGAACTGGCACCTCTCCAGCTACCAGTTCACAGGCCATACTTGGTCCATGCGGGGACTTGAACCAGCAACCCTCCGGTTCCCAAGCCAAGTCCTCACGGACTGAGCTGCTGCTGCCGCCCTGGTTTGGTGTTTTGGTGTCTGGTGTTTTGGTGTCTGATGGTTTGGTGTTTTGGTGTCTGATGGTTTGGTGTCTGATGGTTTGGAGTCTGGTGTTTTGGTGTCTGATGGTTTGATGTCTGATGGTTTGGTGTCTGGTGTTTTGGTGTCTGATGGTTTGGTGTCTGAATGTTTGGTGTTTTGGTTTCTGATTGTTTGGTGTCTGATGGTCTGGTGTTTTGGTGTCTGATGGTTTGGTGTCTTGTGTTTTGGTGTCTGATGGTTTGCTGTCTGATGGTTTGGTGTCTGATGGTTTGGTGTCTGGTGTTTTGGTGTTTTGGTGTCTGGTGTTTTGGTGTCTGATGGTTTGGTGTTTTGGTGTCTGGTGTTTTGGTGTCTGATGTTTTGGTGTGTGGTGTTTTGGTGTTTTGGTGTCTGATGGTTTGGTGTTTTGGTGTCTGATGGTTTGGTGTTTTGGTGTCTGATGGTTTGGTGTTTTGGTGTTGTGG
>CAKAKS010000070.1:274423-297344 GCA_916700875.1 Sebastes aleutianus
TGAACTCTTTGAAGGCGGCTGGAAACTGTCCGACTCCTCTGGCGGGGGAACGTTACGGCCTACTGAGCGTTTAAACCTCATCAGCGTTTCCTTCCAGCGCTGATGGAGGTGTCCTCTGTCCTCAGAACTAACGGGTCAAATGAGGAGAGAGCAGAGAAAAGTGTGTGTTTTAGGGGGGGTGGGGGGGGTGGTAATAGTAAATCATAGTGCTCTGTGGAGATTGTGAGTGAGAATCAAACCCAGTGACTCTGTGAAGCAGCCAGCTGGTATCCCACAGAGCTTTGAATAATGTGAGTTATTTCCATCCCTTGGCTGGGAGCTGGTTCTTGGGGAGGGGGGGTGGGGGGGGGTCCAGGCTTCTACAGGGACCACATATTTTAATCAAGGGGAACATTTGGACTCCCTCGCTCCCGATGGAAACGAGCCGGATTTCCTCAGCTGCCGCTCTGCCAGAGTAAACGCTCACACACATGGTGGGCCGAGCGAGCTGGAGGTGAACGCCGACACTCTCTCCCAGTCCGCGCCGGGTCGGTCCAGTTAAGCTGCTGGGTCTGGACCCTGGACCCCGGAGAGCTGAGCCAACAGCTCAACCCACTGACCCAGCTGCTGCTGGACCGGATCCACCACAGAGCAGCTGAGGACGCACACCTGGTTTATCCTGAGGAGGGTTTCCTAGAAACCAGAGAGACGGACCATTAAATCTTAAAGACTTCTGTGTACAAACTAAATTCAAGGAAACGTCCGTTGAGATTCTTCATGTTGAAACTCCGACCAGCCGTGAATGTCGCTACGAACTCGTATCCAAACACCGCCGTCTGGTCAGTACCCTTCGGCATCGGAGACCGACGCACAGAGGAACCCTTTAGTAACAGTGTGTGACTGTACTGACACTGTAAACCCACCCGCTGCGTTATTCGAATGGTTGAAGCAGTGACGTAGTATTAATAGCGTGAGAGTCCGTTCAGGGCGGGAGGGAGGGCAGGTGGACGGGTCAAACAAACACAAGACTTTCAACCAGGAGAGCCATGTTGGTGCCCCGTGTGAGGCTAAAAATAACTTATTTTGTCACGTCACTCTTTAGTCACATGATTCGTCGGTATCGTCAGTCCTGTGAGTCGTTAGTCAGTGAATTTAACGTCAACCACGACCGTTTCCTTACTCTAATTAAAGAACGTATATCTCTAAGAAGTGAAGTCAATAGTTGGTTCCAGCAGCAGAGCTACACTTCCACCATTTTGGACTGAAAGGGACAACCAGATGGCAGTAAAACGTCCTCCTACAAAGAGACGTACTAGAGTAAAACTACATCATTTCTATTCTATTGTCATATTCTACTGAAATGTCCTATGTTGAACAATAAAAATATTATAAATATAATAAGCGTTTTTACTCCAAAATGGCGGCAGCGGCTGTTGTCACAAAAACACAAGAGTTTCATCTCTGTGCGTCTAAACTCTTTGACCTAACTAAGTGGTTGTGTTGCCTAAACTTAACTTCCTGTGAAGTTTTTTTTGAAAGCGATGGTAATAATAATATATATATATTTTTTGTAGCGATGGTATATTGACACACCGTCCCTGGTCCTTCCAAACGTTAACGCTAGAGGGGTACCCTGTGCCGTTGTGTGGTTCCAAACGGTGGTATTTGACGAGTTGGGAGTGAGAACGTGTTGATCCGCAGCTGAAAATAGTCTCCAACAAAGTCCCTATTTCCTCCTGCTGGTTTGATAGAAACTACAGTGAACCAGCCCGTTCGCACGAAAAGGTGTATAAATGCCACGATAATGGGCAAGGCGTTTAGTGTGCAATAAGTAATATGAAAAAAAGTCTATAAACATGAATTATCTGAGCAAAAGGAATTAAACTAAACTAAATATCCTATAAAACACAAATTACTTTGAATTTCCTCTATCTTCTTAAATACCTTGTTTCTTGTCTTAAACAATTACTTTAGAATCAACACACAAATGCATCAGTGATTAATTACACAAACAAAAAGGTTCAGGTTTAAACACAAATGTACATTTTACAGTCTCATACTCTGTCTTTCTTGGCTTCACACCATCTCCTTACACATACGATGAGGGCACTAGAGAAATATGTTCTTTAATAAGAGTAAGGAAACGGTCATGGTTGACGTTAACTTCACTGACTAGCGACTCACGGGATTGATGTAACAAAATAAGTCAACGTTACTTTTAGCCTCACACGGGGCACCAATATGTGTCTCCTGGTTGGAAGTCTTGTGTTTATTTGACCCGTCCACCTGACCTAACCCTTCATGAATTTCAGTTGTTTTTATGACCCATTTAACGATGAATTCATCTTTTATGTCAATACAACTACTTTTATTACCTAGAAGTTAATTTATAGCCGATCAGCTTTTTTCAATAAAAGTCCACCTATCACAGGCGCTGATGTTGACGTGGAACCAGGAGACCGGTGTTCAAGACTGTAGTTTTGTTTTGTAAGTTACGTCAGTGACGTTTGTCACATGTTTTTTATTGATGTTTCCGTACGAGTTTTACTTAGTTTACGTACTTCTTTTAAGCCGAACCGTGACATTTTCCCTTACCTTAACTAAGTTGTTTTTCTGTGGACGCGAAAACGCGTCCTCATGACACGCAGAATGACGGTGTAATGTTAAGTACTGTACTCAAGTATGCTTTGAGGTACTTGTACTTGAGTATTTCCTGGAGACGGAGGGGGATATTGTACTTTTGTACTTTTTACTCCACTATATTTATTTGCCAGTTACATTTCAGATTAAGATTTGACAAACATCTGAGTTTCACTAAATAACGAACCAGCAGTGAATAAAGAACCTAAACTTGGCTTCATATAATTCACATTATCCAGGAAGTGAAGAAAGAAACCAACAAAAAGACACAGATTTCATCTGACATGATAGATGGAGGACAATAGTTAAATAAGGCCGTGTGTTGTGGTAGTTATACAGTAAGTACTGGTTGTGTGAGCTGTAATCTGGAGCACAAGTTATTGTGAGAGAAAATACAGCCTGTTGGTTCTCTGTAATTATCTCCACCGAGGAGGTCGTGGTTCTGTTTGTCAGCAGGTTTACTGAAGAACAACTGACCCAACTCCCCCAGTGCCCTTCTAATTATAGATAAATTATACACACAGATGTAAGAAGTAAGAAGTTATTTTTATTGGAGCGTCTCGTCGTGGAACACCTCCGATATGAACCGACCGCTCTCTCTCTCTGCTCTCTGATGAGATGTTGTGTGGCGGCGTCGGGAGGCCCGCTGAGGGAAATGAAACACACACCGGGTCAAAGGTCACCGCCATGCGGTCGCCTTCTGACTCCCACGCGGTGGAGGACGGCGAGGACGGACGGACGGTCAGCCTCTCGGGCCTCTCAGAGTTCTCAGAAAAACGTAAACGCTGGCTGGAGTCGTTCTGTGAAGAATAAACACCGATTCCATCTTCCGATAAACGGACCACAGCTGTTACTGATGTTACTCATCTAATCATCACACAGTAAACGTGTCATCATTTCACTTTTATTTATTTTAATATAAATGTTTTAAAATGTATATCTACAGGTAAAATATAGACGTATAAATAGGACTCAGGCTGTCAGTCAATTGAAATAGTTAATCACAATTAATCACACGTTTTATCTGTTCTAAATGAACCTTAAAGGGAGATTAGTCCAGTATTTAATCCTCTTATCAACATGGGAGTGGACAAATATGCTGCTTTATGTAAATGTATGTTGTAAGGATTTGAGTGTGGTTAGTCCTTACAACGAGGATGAAAACCCAGGCGGGATGGAGCGGTATGACGTGGTCTTTTTACTGGTGATATTCAGCAAGTGACAAAAAGAACATCCCAATCTCCCCGGTGGTGAAACAGGCAGTTGGACAATGAAACCGGTTTCTTTCAGGTCACACAGACTTCAGTGACTGAAGAGACATTCAACCTGCTCCTCTGACCCACAGGCTCCTTTAACAGCTGGCCTAATTAGCAGAGGGACCCTCCCAACAATAAAGGGCACCTGAACAGCCCAAATAAATTAATTAACTGTATTTACAAATAAATCATCACCATACTAATATATATAGAAAATACACACGACTATACAGTCTAACACGAGTTCACTATTATAAACTGAAGAAACAAACAATCCCAACTTAACAAAGAAACACCACTACCCTCACCCCTCTCTTCCTGCCACTTGGTTTGGTCCAACTAAGTGATTGATGGCAGCTGGAGACCTCAGAGAGAGTGATTAGTAGTTTACCAAAATAAAAGCACAACATAAGCATAATCACTTCCTGTATTAGATTTTTTGTCCAACTTTACACCGTCACTGTGCACCTGAGTGTCTCTCCACCTTGAGTGAGGGAGATGCTTTCCAGCTCTCTCACACACATATATATATATTTATTATTATAAATCAATTAACAACACAAAACAATGACAGATATTGATCCAGAAACCCTCACAGGTACTGGAGCGTTATTTAACCTCCTTCATGACCAGCTAGTCTGACATGGCTGGTACCGATGGATTCATCAGGTTCTCTAGTTTCAGATGATGCCAGTAACGCTAGTGGCATTAAAATGAATTTGCGTTAACGAGTTATTAACTTTGACAGCCTAATAAATACTTTGAAGAAGAAGTTCATATTTTAAGTGGATGGTTTGATTTAATGTCACTGTGTTGTCATAGCAACATAAAGCCTCAAACATGCTGCACTTTTTTATTTCATTTGAACTTTAATGTTTTAACGTGTTGAGTTTTAAGAGTTAAAATATAAAAATCATATATTGCAGATTCCAATGTGATTTTATGTGTTAATAATCTTTTAATCTGGTTTTATTTTGTGTATCTTGAAACTGCATTTTACTTTTTATTTTCGATGAAAACCTGATCTATAAATCACCAGAGGAAGCATAGTCTGAAAAAGTCGACTTTATTTCTATCAAAGAATGAACCAGGTGAACATTTACATCATATTTGTTTTTTTTTGTTTTTTTTTACATTCTTTTAATACAAAATTCACAGTTTAAGTGATAAAAGAAAATATGTCATAAATAGTTTGATTCAAAAAGAGAAAAGTGGGCAGAAAATAATAATAATAATAATAACTAGAAAAGCAATTTCTGAAGAAATTGCGGTGTGAATGCTGGTTGCTGAAGAGCTGACGCTACGCTGTAAAGCTGGCTTAAATGTTGTTAGAAGAATGTGAAGTAGTAGGAATAGATGGAAAAGTGGGAATGGGTTTAATTTTTATGAATTTCATTGAAAAGTTGAATAATACCAATAGTGTATAAAAGATGTGGAATATTTGAAGGTTTTTGAATAGCTGATGCTACACTGCGTTGCTGGCTTTAATCTGTATGAAGAAGGATACAGAATCAGAATCAGAAAAATATGAATCAGAAAATAAAAGTTGTAATTGAATGAAAAGCAGCTGAAGATTATAAATAGTTAGTTCTGAGTTCCCTGTTAAGAAAGTTACCTTATGGGGCTTTTATTTTGAAAAACTAGGTGAATCCCTAGTTTCCTGTTAACATACAATGAGAGTTGGGGGCTTTTATTTTGTAAAAGTAGTCTAATTGGGAGCTTCCTGTTAAGAAACAGTCACTCTATGGGGCTTTTATTTTGAAGGGACAGGTTAGGGGGAGGCATAATAAGACTATCTGATATCCACAGGGACAATATTCCATAAGAAACAGGTATGATAGGCCTCATTGTGAGCCTCCTTTTAAGATACAGTTACTGTATGGGGCTTTTATTTTGAAGGGTTTTGTGTGCGTGTGTGTGTGCGTGTGTGTGTGAGGGGGGAGTCAGACAGAAACGGACTGTGTGAGGTGGTATGATAGGAAAAGGCCCTTTGGCCTGTTGGCTTCTTTTAACTGTGTGTGTGTGTGTGCGTGTGTCAGCCTGCTCTGATTACTTCATCTATGTCACCTGAGTACCATCAATCAACGGTTACCAAGGAAACCTTTGATCTTAACTGCTCCGATGTTACTGCTAAAATGATTTCCAGTATTTCCAGCATTCACACCAATAATAATAATAATGTTGGAGGTGAATCAGACAGAAACAGTGCAAATATATATTCCAGAAACATTCACTTTCTAACATCGTTGTGTATTTATGAGCACAATAAATAGAGCTGTTTGATCTGGAACATTCATCACTGCTACGTGTTTTATTTCTTTATGTTGTTGAATCATTAAAATCAGGACACGAGGTGACGAAACATTCAAAGATCCTGAATCTGATGAAGTCAGAGTTCAAACCGTCAGACGGGTCTGTGTGTTGTTTTCTGACAGAAACAAGGAAACTAAACCTAAATATAACTAAATGATCTGCTTTTATACAAACTACATCATCAGCAGGGGCTCACCTTTACTTGCAGTTCAGTATTTGGTGCTTTTATTGTGAAGTTTAGTCCAAACAGGAAGTCTGATATTCATACTTACACTCCCCCCGTCTGAAAAAACAAATAATAAAGTTACTCTATTTTGGTTTTGTGAGTATAAATCAAACACATAACTGAAATGTGTACTTTTGTTTTGAAAATATTCTGTTTCCTGTCGCTGTGAAGCAGAAAACAAACACAGAGATCAGATGTGGGAATGTTTTCTTTAGATATTTCTGTTGTTATCTGGACGTTGATTCAGAGATGGAAATTAATCTGACGACGTCGCGACAGCAGCTGGTCTCACTGAGCGCGCTCGTTTCAACGCTCCCGACGGACCACACGGGTGGAGATAGTTCACATTCTACGAAGGACAGACATCTCAACCAAGTTTTCATTATCAATTAACCGATCAATTAACCTGTCAATCATTTTGATTGGTTAATCCAGGAGTTCTCTGATCTGCTAATTAGGCTGATCTAATCCTGATTGAATCCTGATTTAATCAGATTCAACCCTGATTTTGATTGAATCTGGATTGAATCCTGATTGAATCCTGATTTAATCTTGACTTTATCGTAATCCTGATTTAATCCTGACTAAATCCTGATTTACCTCTGAAAGTAAATGACTTCTTTAAATCTCACTTTTATTATCGTTGAGATGTGATGCCGCGGTGACATCATCAGACTCTTTAACGCCGCCGCCGGTTAACGACCAGCTGCTGTCGTGAGGATCCGCCATCTTTCCTCTCCGTGTGATGAAGGCACGAGGCGTCAGTGTGAAGTCAGAGCGGCTGATCTCGCTGACGGAGGTGAAGTGTTCTCAGATCGACCTGTGGCTGCGCTGCTACCTCTACCGGGCCCCGCCCCCTGATCCCGGGGGGGCGCCACCGAGCCGGACGACGACACAGACACAAACAGAAACCATTTTGGTGCATCACTATGATCCCTTCAACAGTTAGAAACAGCACATAGAGAAGGACAGGATGGAGCTCTAGGAGTGCGTTACAGAAGTGGTCCTTTATCCTGCCGGATGCCTCCGCCTCCGACCGCCTCGCCGCTACTTCAGCTTCTCCTCCGCCTCCTCCTCGTTGTTGTTGTTGTTGTTGTTGTGGAGGCTCAGGTTCAGGTCGAAGCCCGAGTGCTTCCTCAGAGCGCGCGGCATCAGCTTCTTCTTCACGAACAGTTTCTGGAGGAAGCGGTTGCTGATGCTGAAGGGGCAGTAGCTGTGGATGAAGTACATGAGGCCCACGCCGGGACCCGCGAAGTAGCGCGCCCGCGGCTGCGGCGACAGCAGCGCCTGGACGATGGTGTCGACGACGGGGCTGAGGTCCGGGTTGGCCTGGCTGGCGTGGCTCTGGAACAGCTCCTTGGTCTCCGTCACGTAGTCCTCGCCGTAGTCCTCCAGCAGCGCCGGAGACAGACTCTGGAGCAGCTGTTTGTGCTGCTGCTCCCAGTAGACGCTGTTACTGGACTGACCTGCAGAGACAACACAGACCGGCGTTACCACCACGAGACACCGGAGACACTAAAGACACCGGAGACACTGGAGACACTGGAGACACTGAAGACACCGGAGACACTGGACACTGGATTTCCTAGCCTACTGCTAGCGTTAGCCTCCAGCTGACAGCGTGACCTCATCATGACGTCATCACTAAGGGGCCCAGTTTGTAACACAGACTGCATGTTAAACATCTGTAGGCTGATGTTTCATATTGACAGTATGAAGTGTTTAGATCCTGCCAACAGGCCGCTAACAGGCTGAGCATCGTGTCGTAACGTATTCAGGATAGAAGCTGTGAACAGGATGTCAACACACCGTCTGGATAGAGTTCCTCCAGCAGAGCAACAGCAGGATTAAGACTTTAAACACGAACCTGTTCCTTCAGGATTAAAGTGAGAACAACCAGGATAAAGTGTCCCGGCTCAACTGTTTACACCACACAGCTGATCCTCTAAATACGCTCCTCTATCTCAGGACCATGAAGCTGTGAGTTCAGTGTCTTTGTAAACGTCTCCCGGAGACACGTTAGGACATGATGACATTGTGTTTTTCAGCCCCACACTAAGAATCCACACTGAGGAGAGGAGCGGCGCGAGGCCCACGTGAAGGTTTCCTATTGGCCAACGGCGTGTCGGCGCTCTGATCACATCCAGCCTCACCATCAACAGTCGGCAGCAGATGGTCCGGCCCACATGTGGTCCTCATTAGGACAGTATTCTGCTCAGCGGGAGGCCTGTCATCATGTCCAAAACCACAACACAGTACAAGGCCCGGAGGAGAGAACAGCAACAGGAAGAGCAGAGCAGTTTACTCCTCCTGACCGATCAGGATCAATAACAACATGATGGGCTGTTTCTGTGTGGCGCTGGAGAGGTCAGAGGTCAGAGGTCAGTGCTGCTGATTGGATCCCAGTCAACAACTCATGGAACATATAACGTACGTATAACTGAGGATCAAACCTCAGATCTTTAGTCAAGTTTCCCTCTAAAAATGTTATGATTTAATCCTGATTTAATTCAGACTTCATCCTGATTTAATCCTGACATCATACTGACTGAATCCTGATTTAATCCTGACTTCTTCCTGATTGAATCCTGATTTAATCCTGACATCATACTGACATCATACTGACTGAATCCTGATTTAATCCTGACTTCATCCTGATTGAATCCTGATTTAATCCTGACTTCATCCTGATTTCGTCCTGACTTCTTCCTGATTGAATCCTGACTTCATCCTGATTTAATCCTGACATCATACTGACTTCATCCTGATTGAATCCTGATTTAATCCTGACATCATCCTGATTTCGTCCTGACATCATCCTGATTGAATCCTGACTTCTTCCTGATTTAATCCTGACATCATCCTGATTGAATCCTGACTTCTTCCTGATTTAACCCTGACATCATCCTGATTTAACCCTGACATCATCCTGATTTAACCCTGACATCATCCTGATTGAATCCTGACATCATCCTGATTGAATCCTGACTTCTTCCTGATTTAACCCTGACATCATCCTGATTTAACCCTGACTTCTTCCTGATTTAACCCTGACATCATCCTGATTTAACCCTGACTTCTTCCTGATTTAACCCTGACATCATCCTGATTTAACCCTGACTTCTTCCTGATTTAACCCTGACTTCTTCCTGATTTAACCCTGACATCATCCTGATTTAACCCTGACTTCTTCCTGATTTAACCCTGACATCATCTTGATTGAATCCTGACATCATCCTGATTTAACCCTGACTTCATCCTGATTGAATCCTGATTGAATCCTGATTTAATCCTTGCAGTGGTAAGTGGTGTAGAGGTGTAGTAATGGGTGGTGTAAAGGTGGGTGGAGTTACCTGTCTTGAATGAGGAGGGCAGGACGGTGGACACCTGGACGCCCCAGGGCTCCAGCTCGTGTCTCAGTGTGTTGATGAAGAGGTTGAGGGCTGCTTTCGACGCTCCGTACGCCGCCAGGCAGGGAAACGGCTGGTCACCTGGTAAACACAGGTAGGACGTCACCATGACGTCATCATGACATCATCATGACATCACACACAGACTAACCAATGAGCTTTGTCTACGGCACGACGTGGCAGAAACAGAACATGCAGTAAGAAGCCTCCACAAGAGGAGATCTGAGGTCAGCTGAGGTCGCTCTCAGAACAGCTGAGTCATAAAACTTTATTAGTTATGTTTTATAACGTCTCCGTTTCCATTTAGAACTGTTAAATATGACGTCGTTGACCGATATTAGAGCCGGCGTGGCTCCTGAAGAGCAGCAGAACCTTCCAGCCTCACATCGTCTTCCTCTTCACCACATTCAGCCCAAAACTGAGAGTCGGCACATTTCAGATGATCCAGCAGGATGAAATCTGCTGATCACGTTACTTCTGTCGGGGGGGGAGGGGGGGGGGGGGGGGGGCTCTGCGACTGACTTGGTCGTACTCTGATGTTTTGGCGAGATGTCAGTTGGAAACGAGCGGCGGAGAGACGAGCAGCAGCTCTGTTTGTTTAGTTTGGCAGCTTGAAGGCAGCAGTCAGTTCATCTGTGGTTCAGTTCTTCTGGAACATTCAATTAACATTTACTACATCATCTGTGTGTGTGTGTTCGTGTTGGTGTGTGTGTGTGTGTGTGTGTGTGTGTGTGTGTGTGTGTGTGTGTGTGTGTGTGTGTGTGTGTTTGTGTGTGTCACACACCGGCGGGGCTGGAGATGGTGATGATGCGACCTTTGGCCCGGCGCAGCAGCGGCAGGAAGCTCTTGGTGACGCTCAGCGTGCCGAAGAAGTTGACCTCCATGCAGCCGCGGAAGTTTGACATCAGCGACAGCTCGGCGTCTCCGAAGTTCACGCACACGCCGGCGTTGTTCACCAGACCCCACAGACCTGCCGGGCAAGCACACACACACACACACAAACATTATACAGGTGTGAACGAGTCCTCACTAAGCTGAGGAACAGACTGTGTGAAAGGTGACATCATGTGTGGCGTCCCTCAGGGCTCGACACTCGGCCCACTGCTGCTCAGTTTCTACTAAAGCCTCGTTTCCACCGCAGGAACTTTCCCCAGGAACTAAGAACCTTTTGATGAACTCATTATGTGACCAGAGTCTAAATTAAGTCACTGGGACATTTTACAAATTTATAGCAACATTTACTCTCCGTCCCTGAAACGTTTCGCCGATATTGTAGCTCGCCAGAGCCTCCGATCACAGTTAGTCATCTCAAAGTCATCTCAAAGTCATTAGCTAACGTGTTTAGAGAGTTATTCTGCCTCTGCTTAACGCTCCGCCCACTAAACCCGTCACCATGGTTACCAACAGAACAGGGTTTTATTTCTGTACTCTGACTTGTACTGGAGTATATTTATACTGTGGAGTTACTACGGTGTGTTTGCTGGTTATATAAGACGTCCTACAGTCTGACTGTGTGTAGATAAGACTGTAATCACAAACACTGCAGACTGCCAACACACTCAGAGCACCATGAGGTCAACCCCCCCCCCCTCTCTCTCTAGTGTAAACAAGCCTCGCTCGTCCTTATCTGAGGCGGCTGACCCACAATCCTTTGCTTTGTTTTCTTTACGAGCCGCTGTGGGAACTTTGTTTGGGTCTGAACTGTTCCAGAGCTGATGACAGATAACCAGGAAGAGAACATCCAGGCTGGCAGACAGACGGTAAAAACACCTGAACGACCCGCCCAGGTAACTTCCTGTCTGCCGTCAAACTGATAAAAAGTCATAAAAACAGACTTTGGACAAATAAAAACGGCTTTAGTCAAACGAAGACGAGCTTTTTTATTGAAGCAGGATGGAAGATCGTTTTATGATAATGAGCTTTAGAAATGTGTTTGTTGAAATCACACTTTCATGGTTATATAATATATTTTTAGTATTTATTCGTATTATTATTATCATTTTATATAATATATTATTATTATTATTAAAGGTGCTCATTATCAGGTTCATGCGTGTATTTTGTGTTTCTACTAGAACATGTTTACGTGCTGTAACTAGGGATACCACTTTATTCAGACCGAGTATAAGTACTTACATTAGGGTACTCTCCGATACCGAGTACCGATACGAGTACTTCTCTGTGTCTAAAGACCCTCGTTAACAGCCAGCTGGAGGGTGTGAGCGACACACGGCAGGCTGGGGAGTCCCGTATACGAGGCGGTGCGCCGCCACCGGCTCTAGGTCGGGCTTGGAAAGGCTCGGGGAGAAGGTGGCTCGCGGCCGCAGCTTTACAGCGCTCCCCGCCTGGACCTCGCCGCACCGTGACGGGGCTCCCTGCTCCCGGTGCGAATGACGCCCGGGGCGGACTGTCCTCAGTGCGCCTGCTGAGGTGGGATCCCGGCCCTGCGGGGTCGGGCGCACCACCGGCCCGTCTCGCCCGCACCGTCTGAGAGGTGGAGCGTGAGGACCCGAAAGATGCTGACGAGAGGTTAACGTCACGCTGCCGTAAAGTTGATATCGGTGCCATTTTGCGAGTACATTGAATATACCTGTATATTCACCGTCTGTCTGAAACGCTCATTTCAACGGAATTGCGTTGCTAGGCAACAGATCTCTCCATCAATGCTGGTTCTAGTGTTGGCTTTTCCTGCCTCAGCCTCCCGACCGCGGCCGGAGGGAACGGGGGAGACGCCGGAGTTTTGGTGGGAGACGATAACGTTTCTCTCTGCGGAGCCCCGTCACTTCACAAGACACGGGAAACCTCTGTTGGTCTGGAGGAGCTGCAGCAGTTATTTTTGCACAAACGTCCACTGAACATTCACTAGATATTCTCAGAGCTAAACTAACTCTTCTGCAGTGTGGAGTGAGCAGCATGCACGTGAGAGGTGGAGAGAGAGAGAGAGAAGGAGCGTGGTGTGTGAGTGAAGGCAGGCAGAGGAGCAGAGGAGCAGAGGAGCAGAGACTCCGGTCCTGGAGACCAAAGCTACGGTCTCCCCCGTGTCCTCCGACCGCGGCCAACACTGTTTAACAGACGGGCTTCACTAGATATACTCATACACTCCTCTGTTACTCCTCAGTTACTCCTCCGTTACTCCTCAGTTACTCCTCAGTTACTCCTCTGTTACTCCTCAGTTACTCCTCTGTTACTCCTCAGTTACTCCTCAGTTACTCCTCTGTTACTCCTCAGTTACTCCTCTGTTACTCCTCAGTTACTCCTCAGTTACTCCTCTGTTACTCCTCAGTTACTCCTCTGTTACTCCTCAGTTACTCCTCAGTTACTCCTCTGTTACTCCTCAGTTACTCCTCAGTTACTCCTCAGTTACTCCCGTTAGTCCTTACCTTTGAGGCCCAGCTTGGCCTTGGTGTCCAGCAGCGCCTGTTGGACCTGCTGTGGTTGGGTGATGTCCACCTGGAGGACGGTGAGACGGGGGGAGCAGGTCTTCTGCAGCTCTCTGGCTCCGCCTCCCGACAGGTCCATCACCGTGGCGAACACCTGGAAGCCCAGAGCGTCCAGACGCTTCGCCGTCGCGTTCCCAAAACCAGAGTCGCATCCTGCAGGGACACAAAGACCGACATATCATCACCTGTTTGATACCTGCTGAGGTCATGAGGTCATGAGGCCATGAGGTCATGAGGTCATGAGGTCATGACCCACAGAGAGAGACCTGCTGTACATACAAACTAATCAATCAATAAAATCATCACACAAGGAAAGATAACAACTTGAGGGATTAAATCGTGTGTGAGGGCGTCACTTCCTCTCTGCAGGTCGGCAGGAGAGACGAGCTGATTGGATCAACGTGTTGAAGCCTAATCTGAGGTCACAGAGATCAACTTTCACCTGCTGGCTGTTAAACCGAATCCTCATCCTCGTTTTCCTGCTGCTGCTGCAGATGTTACCGGCTCATCGCCCAGCAGATGTTTGGACGGAGACTGATCCGACACAGATTAACGAGACGTTTAGAGAGATATACTGTGACTGTCTACACTGTTAGCATGTTTCCATCTGAATGAAGTTCAGTCAGGACGACTCATTCATTCACAAATCTCTCTCCATCAGCTGACTGGACGTTCACAGCCAATCACATCACTGAAGTCTAATTTCAAATAACAAACCTGAGTATCTGTCTGGACCGTGTTCGGTCAGTCTGTCAATTTGTGTCTTAAGTGTTCCACTGATAGTCAGCAGTCACGTCTGTGATGTTAAATCCAGCGGTATATGTCCACCAAATCACAAGTCAGGACACTAGAGGACAAAAAACGTATATCTCTAGGAAGTGAAGTCAATAGTTGGTTCCAGCATCAGAGCTGCGCTTCCGCCATTTTGGACTGAAAGAGACGACCAGACGCCAGTAAGACGTCCTCCTACAAAGAGACGTACTGAAGTAGAACTACATTATTTATATTCTATGTCAGATTCTACTGAAATGTCCTGTGTTGAATAATAACAATATTATAAATATAATAAGTGTCTTCAGTCCAAAATGGCGGCAGCAGCTGTTGTCAAAAAAACACCCGAGTTTCGTCTCTTTGCTTCTAAACTCTTTGACTCAACTCAATCGTTGAACGAACCTGATTGGTCTCTGGTTTTCAAACAGGAAACAACATGGCGTACTGCTCGTAAACTTCCTGTTATTCCATCTAAACAATCCACCGAAATCTACTTCTGACAACATCTTCTGTTGACGAGAAAAAAAAGTCGTAATATTACGAGAATATAACTTTATGAGAAAAAAGTCGTAATATTACGAGAATATAACTACGAGAAAAAATGTCGTAATATTACGAGAACCGTAAACTTCCTGTTTTTTCGTCTAAACAATCCACTAAAAATCGACTTCTGACAACATTTTCCAAACGCCTTTTCATTTTGAAATAGCAATGAGAGCCAATGAGGAAACTCCAACAACACTCGGCCGAACCAATCGCGTAACTTCATCACTCATTCGCCCTCCGAGGTCTAGCCGATAAACCGCTCTCCGCTTTGCTGTCAGTTGTCGTTTTAGTAGGAACGGACGTGACCCTCCTCCACCCCGTTCACCTCCAGCTCATCAGCTCATCAGCTCATCATCCAGATGTTCATTATCAACTCTCTGATGTCACTTAAAAAAAGTGCAAAGACGCTCTACAATTCTACCTTTACTGAGCACCGTGTAACACATTTATTCCTTGTTATTCGTTCGGTTATTTATTTGTAATGTCCTTTCCGAAGCATCAAAGAGAGACGTGTTTCCCGTGTGAAGCGTCCCGAGCAGGTCAGATCTACGACTCCTGAACGGTTCAGAGTTTGGTGCAGAGAAACAAGAAGCAGACGTTTCCTCAGAGAGGGGGTCCCTCAGGATCTGTCACGTACCCCACGCAGCTCTCCCCGGTTTCCCAGAAGTCCCGGCACCTACAACCTGATCCCTGGCGGTACTCGCTGTTCTGTTTGTTCTTTTGTGCGGCGGCCGGGTGTCTGAAAGAGCTCTGCTGGCGAGAGCGTTGGAGGCGTTGGCACGCCGATTCACACCGTGTCCTTGGAGGATTTCCAGTCACGTCCCCCGAGAAGAAAAATAGAGCGAACGAACGCTGGCTCCAGAAATAAATACCAGAGCTCTCTACTCCACATGACAGAGACACAGTCATCACCTGATCACAGACACACAGAAGCAGATAGAAGCAGATAGAAGCAGATAGAATCAGATAGAATCAGATAGAATCAGATAGAATCAGATAGAATTAGATAGAAGCAGATAGAAGCAGATAGAAGCAGATACACAGTATATGAATGACTAATAAAATAAAAGAGGGGTTTATCTTCTTGCTCAGAGAAGGATTTTGTTGGAGTGGAAATGGGAACGTCGACCGAAATGACCTGATGTTATTCCTTCAGTTAGAAAAGATGAAATATTCCCAACCCCCAAAAGAATTCCACACAACACGGGACGTTTTAGTATCTTATTTTGAAAAAATTAGCCAGGCACGTTAATAACTGATGGTAAATAAGCTTGAACATCCACATTAAGTGAAAATGAGAATAAAGACGTTACTTTACGATAATAATGACGTACCTTTACAAGACTAAAGACGTAACTGCGAGAATAAAGACGTAACTTTACGAGAATAAAGACGTAACTTTACGAGACTAAAGACGTAACTGCGAGAATAACGTCAAAACTTTACGAGAATAAAGACGTAACTTTACGAGACTAAAGACGTAACTGCGAGAAAAAAGACGTAACTGCGAGAATAAAGACGTAACTTTACGAGAATAAAGACGTAACTTTGCGGGAATAAAGACGTAACTTTACGAGACTAAAGACGTAACTTTGCGAGAATAAAGAAGTAACTTTACGAGAAGAAAGACGTAACTTTACGAGACTAAAGACGTAACTGCGAGAAAAAAGACGTAACTGCGAGAATAAAGACGTAACTTTACGAGAATAAAGACGTAACTTTGCGGGAATAAAGACGTAACTTTACGAGACTAAAGACGTAACTACGAGAATAAAGACGTTACTTTACGAGAATAAAGACGTAACTTTACGAGAATAAAGACGTTACTTTACGAGAATAAAGACGTAACTTTACGAGAATAAAGACGTAACTTTACGAGAATAAAGACGTTACTTTACGATAATAATGACGTAACTTTACGAGAATAAAGACATTACTTTACGATAATAATGACGTAACTTTACGAGAATAAAGACGTTACTTTACGAGAATAAAGAAGTAACTTTACGAGAATAAAGACGTAACTTTACGAGAATAAAGACGTAACTTTACGAGAATAAAGACGTTACTTTACGATAATAATGACGTAACTTTACGAGAATAAAGACATTACTTTACGATAATAATGACGTAACTTTACGAGAATAAAGACGTTACCTTACGAGAATAAAGACGTAACTTTACGATAATAATGACGTAACTTTGCGAGAATAAAGAAGTAACTTTACGAGAATAAAGACGTAACTTTACGAGAATAAAGAAGTAACTTTACAAGAATATAGACATAACTTTACGAGAATAAAGACGTAACTTTACGAGAATAAAGAAGTAACTTTACGAGAATAAAGACCTACTTTACAAGAATAAAGACGTAACTTTACGAGAATAAAGACGTAACTTTACGATAATAATGACGTAACTACGAGAATAAAGACGTTACTTTACGAGAATAAAGACGTAACTTTACGAGAATAAAGACGTTACTTTACGAGAATAAAGACGTAACTTTACGAGAATAAAGACGTAACTTTACGAGAATAAAGACGTTACTTTACGATAATAATGACGTAACTTTACGAGAATAAAGACATTACTTTACGATAATAATGACGTAACTTTACGAGAATAAAGACGTTACTTTACGAGAATAAAGACGTAACTTTACGAGAATAAAGACGTTACTTTACGATAATAATGACGTAACTTTACGAGAATAAAGACATTACTTTACGATAATAATGACGTAACTTTACGAGAATAAAGACGTTACCTTACGAGAATAAAGACGTAACTTTACGAAAATAAAGACGTAACTTTCGAGAATAAAGACGTAACTTTACAAGAATATAGACATAACTTTGTGAGAATAAAGACGTAACTTTACGATAATAATGACGTAACTTTACGAGAATAAAGACGTAACTTTACAAGACTAAAGACGTAACTTTACGAGACTAAAGACGTACCTTTACAAGACTAAAGACGTAACTGCGAGAATAAAGACGTAACTTTACGAGAATAAAGACGTAACTTTACGAGACTAAAGACGTAACTTTACGAGACTAAAGACGTAACTGCGAGAATAACGTCAAAACTTTACGAGAATAAAGACGTAACTTTACGAGACTAAAGACGTAACTGCGAGAAAAAAGACGTAACTGCGAGAATAAAGACGTAACTTTACGAGAATAAAGACGTAACTTTGCGGGAATAAAGACGTAACTTTACGAGACTAAAGACGTAACTTTGCGAGAATAAAGAAGTAACTTTACGAGAAGAAAGACGTAACTTTACGAGACTAAAGACGTAACTGCGAGAAAAAAGACGTAACTGCGAGAATAGAGACGTAACTTTACGAGAATAAAGACGTAACTTTGCGGGAATAAAGACGTAACTTTACGAGACTAAAGACGTAACTTTGCGAGAATAAAGAAGTAACTTTACGAGAAGAAAGACGTAACTTTACGAGAATAAAGACGTAACTTTACGATAATAAAGACGTAACTTTACGATAATAAAGACGTATCTTTACAAGAATATAGACATAACTTTACGAGAATAAAGACGTAACTTTACGAATAAAGACGTAACTTTACGAGAATAAAGACGTAACTACGAGAATAAAGATGTAACTTTGCGAGAATAAAGAAGTAACTTTACGAGAATAAAGACGTAACTTTACGAGAATAAAGACGTAACTTTGCGAGAATAAAGAAGTAACTTTACGAGAATAAAGACGTAACTTTACGAGAATAAAGAAGTAACTTTACAAGAATATAGACATAACTTTACGAGAATAAAGACGTAACTTTACGAGAATAAAGAAGTAACTTTACGAGAATAAAGACTTACTTTACGAGAATAAAGACGTAACTTTACGAGAATATAGACATAACTTTACAAGAATAAAGACGTAACTTTGCAAGAATAAATAAGTAACTTAACGAGAAAAAAAGTTGTAATATTACAAGAATAAAGTCACAAGAAGCTCCACATTCCTCATTTTCACACTATTTCCCCTCTAAAATAACACGTACAATTACTACTTTATAATATTATGACTTTTATTTCTTTTAAACTTCGGACTTCTTATTCTCGAAATCTCAGATTTATTTGTTTTTCCTGAATGTGGCCCTAATCCTCCGTCGTAGTGAATGATGTTGCTTTTCTTAAATAGACGGCTGAGTTTCAGAGAGACTGACGGAGACGAGTCGGACTCCCGGCGGTCCTTATGGGGGCCACCAGCCGGGGGTTTCTCTCCGGAACATCTCAAGTGTAAACGGAGCAGAAGATCCGTCTCCATTAAACAGACAGTTTGGGGTCGTCGCCGCCTCTCCGAGGAGGAGTGGCGTTATGTAACGGACGCCGGAGCTCCGAGGGGCCCCTCGGATGAAGAAATAAACGTGGATGTGTTGCAGAGGAGAGGTCAGAACACACATCTGTCTCTGGGCGGAGGCCTCGACATCCTCAACATCTGCACCGCGGCTCCGCCCTCACGTACAGACTGTCAACTACTCAGTATGATTGGTTCTGCTGTGGTTCTGCCGGGGTCCGTACAGGACGACGAGCGTGTGAGATGTCACTCAGTGTTTCATTAAAAAGCTTCAGGAGAGCCAAGTGGCAGCGGTTGAAAGGTCAGGATGTCTTACTCTGCACCTGGAAGTCATCAGCGCTCCAACACACATCACCCTCGATGCTAATCGCTGCTGTCAGAGAACGTCATCATTCACACACAGGAACCCTCCGAGGAACCGGAGCGGGTCGGACAGAGTTCAGAACCTCTAAACGGGCCTCATCCACCGACAGCTACTCAAGGGTTCTCTTACACGAGTTTCTAAGAAAGGTCGA
Organism: Sebastes aleutianus; assembly: GCA_916700875.1. Taxonomy (NCBI): domain Eukaryota; kingdom Metazoa; phylum Chordata; class Actinopteri; order Perciformes; family Sebastidae; genus Sebastes; species Sebastes aleutianus. Next base: position 293,853 of record CAKAKS010000070.1, read on the forward strand.
AAAGGCAACGTCAGATTTATGACGTGTTGTTGAACCGCAGGAATGTTCACACCTGAGTTCTTATAATGATGAACATTCTTATGATGGCGTTCTCATGATGGCGTTCCCATGATGGCGTTCCCATGATGGCGTTCCCATGCTGGAGTTCTCATGATGGCGTCACCATGCTGGCTTTCTCATGGTGGCGTTCTCATGATGGCGTTCCCATGGTGGCGTTCCCATGGTGGTGTTCCCATGCTGGCGTTCCCATGGTGGCGTTCTCATGATGGCGTTCCCATGGTGGTGTTCCCATGCTGGTGTTCCCATAGTGGCGTTCCCGTGGTGGCGTTCCCATGGTGGCGTTCCCATGCTGGCGTTCCCATGCTAATGTTCTCATGATGGCGTTCCCATGCTGGCGTTCCCATGCTAATGTTCTCATGATGGCGTTCCCATGATGAGGTTCCCATGGTGGCGTTCCCATAGTGGCATTGCCATGGTGGCGTTCCCATGGTGGCGTTCCCATGGTGGCGTTCCCATGGTGGCGTTCCCGTGGTGGCGTCCCCGTGGTGGCGTTCCCATGCTGGCGTTCCCATGCTAATGTTCTCATGATGGCGTTCCCATGATGATGTTCCCATGGTGGCGTTCCCATAGTGGCATTGCCATGTGGCATTCCCATGGTGGCATTCTCATGGTGGCGTTCCCATGGTGGCGTTCCCATGCTGGCGTTCCCATGGTGGCGTTCCCATGGTGGCGTTCCCGTGGTGGCGTCCCCGTGGTGGCGTTCCCATGCTGGCGTTCCCATGCTAATGTTCTCATGATGGCGTTCCCATGCTGGCGTTCCCATGATGGCGTTCCCATGATTGCGTCCCCATGCTGGCGTTCTCATGATGGCGTTCCCATGGTGGCCTTCCCATGGCGGCGTTCCCGTGGTTGTTCTTGAGGGGGCGTTCCCATGGTGGCGTTTCCATGGTGGCGTTCTCATGAAGGCGTTCTCATGCTGGCGTTCTCATGGTGGCGTTCCCATGGTGGCGTTCCCATGCTGGCGTTCCCATGCTGGCATTCCCATGCTGGCATTCCCATGCTAATGTGTCAATGCCGGCGTTCCCATGGTAATCTCTGCCATGTTTGTAAACAGTTAAAGTGTTCCTGGTGTTTGAACTTTGAAACCGGTGATGTCGTCCAACTGTGAGCAGAGGTCATGTGACCGGAGGAGGAACAAACGCTGGTCATCAGGAGCTCTCCAGAGTTACGTAACGTCCTCTCTGAGGGCCGCTGCCGCTCATCGGTGTGTAATCAGATACAATCAGCTCTTCTTCTTTCTGTCGACTCAGCGACTCCGATCGCCTCAAATCTGCATGAAACTGAACTCCTGATGAACTTCCTGCTGACGTCAAGTGACTGAGAGGAAGATTTAAGAGAGAGAAAGGATGGAAAAGAAGGAGAGAATAGAGAGCTGCAGGGATGCATTTCTGTAGGCCAACAGGAAGTGATCATCTCTCTGGTTCCCTCCACTAACAGGAAGTGATCATCACCCTGGTTCCCTCCACTAACAGGAAGTGATCATCTCTCTGGTTCCCTCCACTAACAGGAAGTGATCATCTCCCTGGTTCCCTCCACTAACAGGAAGTGATCATCTCTCTGGTTCCCTCCACTAACAGGAAGTGATCATCACATGAGCGTGAATACACAACGAGGCTATAAAGGAGGACGAGTTGGCGTGATGACGTTTAGTCGTCTCTTTTAGACACTTGTTAGCTTCCATCTTTTTTAAGACACGTAAAGGCTTAAAAATTCACCAGTCGGATATTTACTGACGTATTTTATATCGTAGAACAAAACCTCTTCAGCTTGTGTTAACCACAGATTTGATTTCAGGTCATCTAACTAAAAACCCGTTGACTTCCAGATGAGGGAACAGGAAGTGATAAAACTAATTTCCTGTAATGCTCTTTGAGTGACGAAAGACAGAAAGTTAGAAGAAGGAGATGTGGACGGGATGAGAGTAAAAGTGGCAAAGAAAAAGAAGAAAAAAGGAAGGAAAGTAAAATATTGGGGAGGGGTAATAATGTCGGGATGGGAGGAAGGAAGAGGAAAAGGAGATAAATAAGAAGAAAAGTGAGGAGAATAAAAGGATAAAACAAAAGGAAAGAGAAAGGAAGGACGAGTCAGAGAGGAGAGGACGGATCGGAGCAGCTCAGAATAGAACTGTGATGTTTAAACTGACGTTCTTGTGTTGTTTCTGTTGGACGAGGTTGACTGCAGCTGTGTAAGTAAACCTCTGGACCAGAGATCAGCGTCTCCTGAGAGTCTCGACTACCAGCCACAGACTCTAACTCTGAAAAACCTTCATTCCTGGAGGCCACGCCCCCCTCCTCCTGCCTTTCCCACCATTTTCAATCAACGTCCACGACTCTGTTAAACGTCTCAACAACTGTTGGATGAAACGTGGTTCATCGTTCATGTTCCCCTCAGGATGAACCGTAGTAACTTTGATGATCCTCAACCTGATGCCTCTATATCAGAGCCACGGACCCGTTCCAAGATAGAGAACATACCAGTGACTCATGAACGTCCCTTGGAGTAATTTGACGTAGCCTATTTTTAACATTTCTATAGTCTTAGTTATGTGAAAGAACAACACAAAGAGAAATGTATTAGAAAGATATTAGTATTGTATCAAACATATTTATATATTTTAAGAGTTATAGATTTGTTGGCATTATACGATTCTGCAAACCACGGGATGCGTTGAATGTGGACGTTTCTGAACCCCAAAAAAGTTTCATAAATATGTTTCATATCAGCCTCGTATCAACATTGACACAAGGTTAACGTTGTGAAACGATTGGTTAAGGTTAGAAAAAACATTGTGGTTTGTGGTCAAATAATAATGTTACAACATACATAAGAATGTAACAAAACAAGGTATTCTAACAATGTAACGTAAGAACATAACCTAAGAACGTAACATAACAACGTAACATAACAACGTAACTTAAGAACGTAACATGACAACGTAACATGACAACGTGACATAACAACGTAACATAAGAACATAACCTAAGAACGTAACATTACAACGTAACATAAGAACATAACCTAAGAACGTAACATTACAACGTAACATAAGAACATAACCTAAGAACGTAACATTACAATGTAACATAAGAACATAACCTAAGAACGTAACGCAACAACGTAACGAAACGTAACGTAAGAACGTAACATAACGTAACATAACAACGTAACTTAAGAACGTAACATGACAACGTAACATAACAACGTAACATAAGAACATAACCTAAGAACGTAACATAACAACGTAACATGACAACGTAACATAACAACGTAACATAAGAACATAACCTAAGAACGTAACATAACAACGTAACATAAGAACATAACCTAAGAACGTAACGTAACAACCTAACGTAAGAACGTAACATAACAACGTAACATAACAATGTAACATAACAACGTAACGTAAGAACGTAACTTATGAACGTAACATGA